>ML860096.1:25133-38182 GCA_009831015.1 Picea engelmannii
TTTCAGCATCTGCATGAACCGTGTAACTGCTTCGTGTTTCGGCATATGCATCCTCGGACTGTGTAGCAGCTCCGTGTTTCGGCATCTGCATTGAATCGTGTAGCTTCTTCGTGTTTCGGCATATGCATCCTCGGACTGTGTAGAAGCTCCGTGTTTCGGCATCTGCATTGAATCGTGTAGCTGCTTCGTGTTTCGGCATATGCATCATCGGACTGTGTAGCAGCTCCCGTGTTTCAGCATCAGCTCAACAGCGGCTTGGGCAGTTCTGTGTTTCAGCAATGGTCTGAAATACTATTCTGCAAATATGGACACTTCTGCACTTCTAATCAATGGTTAGGTTCAAAAGTAATGTAAAGTGTTATGCAAAACAAGTTAAACATATAGTGATGAGAAAGGACGTTGTATACCTTGGGGTGATCAGATGAAGTGATAATATGAGTCTAAATACAGGTGATGAAGGGTATAACAATGGAAAAAAGTATGAGCAAAAAGGTACAATATGTGGTCTCAACATATACAAGAATGATTGTAGTTTGCTTTCTCAAGAACAAGTCAGAAGCTTTTGAAAACTTCCAGATCTATAAGGAAATGGTTGAAAATGAGATGGATTCAAGAATCAAATGCTTGAGATCTGATAATGGAGGAGATTTCACTTCAAAGGAATTTATGGACTACTGTAGTGGTCATGGAATAAAAAGGCAATTCTTCATTGCTAGGACACCTCAACATAATGGAGCTATTGAAAGAAAGAATAGGATAGTACATGAAATGGCTCAAACAATGCTAATGGATTCCAAATTGATAGATATATTTTGGACACAGGCAGTGCATACAACAGTTCACATTCAAAACAAATTAATGCTCAGAAACAACACTGATAAAACTCCCTACGAGCTATGGAAAGGAAGACCAGCAAATGTGAAGCACTTCAAAGTTTTTGGAAGGAAATGCTACATCAAAAGAGAAGATGGCAGAATGGGAAAGTTTGACTCTCGTGTGGACAAAGGAGTACTTTTTGGTTACTCAAGTACAAGGAAATCATACAAGTGTTACAATCTAAGATTGAAAAAAGTTGTGGAAAGCATCAACGTAACAATTGATGAAACAGGCAGACCAGAATCAAAGGAATAAGAAAACAAATCAATAGAACAAATTTTCGAAGAAGATGAAGTAGAAGAGGAAGATGAAGAGAATCCAACAAAAACAGAAGAGCAAGCTCAACAAGTATCTCCAAAGACACCTAGAAAATGAGTACAGAAGAATCATCCTTCAGATCAGATTATTGGAAACAAATATGCAGGAGTTGAGACTAGAAGAATAATCCATTCACCAGAACAAACACACCTAGCACTCTTATCTACAATTGAACCAAATTGTTTTGAAGAAACCAACAAGGATGAATTTTGGAATAAGACCATGAATGAAGAATTGGATAAAGTAGAGAAAAATGACACTTGGGAACTGGTTCCAAGACCAAAGAATAAGAATGTGATCGACACAAAATGGGTTTTTAGGAGTAAATTAAATGAAGATGGACAAGTTACAAGGAAAAAAGCTAGATTGGTATGTAAAGGATATGCACAGATTGAAGGAATCGATGTTCAAGAGACATTTTCCCCAGTTGCCAGAATGGAAGCAGTCTAGTTGTTTTTAGCCTATGCATGCTCCAAAAATGTTAAAGTATATCATATGGACGTAAAATCAGCTTTTCTGAATGGGGAACTTCAAGAAGAAGTCTACATTGAACAACCAGAAGGATTTCAATTGTCAGAGAACACAAATTATGTGTGTAAATTAAAGAAGGCCTTGTATGGTCTAAAACATGCTCTTAGAGCATGGTACTCTAGACTGGATAAGTATCTGCAGCAGGCAGGGTTCAGAAAAGGAAGTGCGGACAACAACCTCTACATCAAGCTAAGTGAAGGTAATATTTTATTAATTGAAGTTTATGTTGATGATATTATTTTTGGTAGTGATGATGACACGTTAAGCCATGGATAAGCAAGAAAAATATTTTTGGTAGTTCTACTTGGGCGAGTGTTTAGTATCATGGCTAAGCAAGAAACAATCATCAATATCTTTATCTACAGTCGAGGCAAAGTATATTGCAGCAACATCATGTTGTACATAGGTTCTTTGGATGAAACAAACTCTAACAGTTATACAGGTTGAGTATGATGAGCCCATTCCAATCTATTGTGATAATACAAGATCCATCATTATCTCAAAGAACCCGGTGATGCACTCCAAGACGAAGCACATTCCAATAAAGTATCACTTTCTACGAGAGCAGGTTGCAGAAAAGAACATCAGAGTTGAGTATGTGGGCACAAAAGAACAAGTGGCAGACATCTTCACAAAATCACTTCCATGGGAATCCTTTAAATGTCTTCGCCAGAGACTTGGAGTTATTTCTACTCCAAAATGAATGATTTTTGAATGCTTATCTTGTATGTCTTATATTTACACGAGGAAGCACCATAAGAGGACAATTCAGTCAGGGGGAGCAACTCTGAAGGGAAAGATACCTTTGTCATTGATGACAAAGAGGGAGAGATTTATCAGATGCAGAGGACAGAGGTAGAGGAAAGAGGCATGGTTCTAGGGGGAGCATGAGTTATATGATTCCAGTATTGCATCAGAGTGTTGCCATCAATTCCAAAGGGGGAGATTGTTGATTAAGGTTGGTTGTCATTGATGTCAACCCTTGAAGAAATCCTCGTAGAACAAAGGTTGGGTAATGGAACCAAGATTGTTTGATGTAAATATGACTCGTTATTTTCTTGTCATGGTTGATAATAAGTAGAAATGGATGAACTCCAAAGTGTTCCCCTTATGGTGAAAATCCTCATGGGAAGATGCTTTGCAGATTGAGTTATCCTAGAAGTATGGTTAGAGAATCCATGCTTATTTGTGGAATACTGAGATGAACGCCAGTGCATTTGTCAGTGAAACTATCCTATATGGATATTTCTTGTCATGCCATTTTCGATGGTATGTGGAATGTCACATAACTCATCACGGTTAGAGAGTTATGGCCATGAGAAATTGGAGAACTCAGGTTTGGGTAATGGACCCAAGTTTGTTTGATGGATAACGGTATGAGTTTTGATATATTTTCAATTAATACTATTCTATATGGATAGTACATGTCATTCCATTTCTGGTGGTATGTGGAACGTCACATAACTCCTCACGGTTTGAGATTTATGGCCTTACGAAGTTGGACGACCCTCATATGTCATCTAGAAGCCCCAAAAGGTCAAAGTAGTCAAAGTGGTTTAAGAGATTTTAAAAGGTAAAAAATAAAGTGAAGTGATGAGTGTACTATAATTCAAAGTGAATACAAAATAAATTAATTCAATAATAAATTTAATGGATAAATTAGAAGTGGGTTGACCCCAAAATAAGGAAAGTGGACAAAGTGACCTAGAAGATGTTTTTAAAGAAGCTACTTGGAGAGTATAAATAAGCGGAAAGGCTCTCTCATTTAAGAAACACTTGAGAATGTTGAATACCTATAGGTTTATGAGGTAACGAAAGGATATCTAAGCTGAATTTCTGAGGAAAGTGAAGAAAAGAATGTCGGAATTCAAGGAAGGATAAATTCTTTTGATGATGCTTTCTAAGGTATGTTTTTTTCAAGTCATCTCACCATTTTCGCAATAACTTTTTTTCTAGAATGATTTAGACTGTGAAATTTCTATTCCATTGAAGAAACATATCCAAGTATCTTTGGTAAAAAATTCAGCTTGTGGTTTGTTGTATTTTTGAAGATACACTCCGTGGAAAATAGGGTTTGTGGCTAGTCCTGAAACTAGTCAAAAACATGTATTTCAGGTAAAAACGTCATAACTTCTTCATAATAGATCCAAATTCAGTAATACCAAATGTGTTGGTTAGAGTATAGTCTTTAGTATGTTGTGTAATATTTTCAAATCAATTCAACAAATATTCTGTGTGGGGCACGGTCTACAAGGTCACTCTCTAGAATAAGCTAGAATTCAGAAAGGTGTACCATTTTTTCCATAACTCCTTTTCTGAGAGGTTCCAAGTAGTGACACCTAGAGGTATTTCATAAAACACACTGAAGAATATTATGTATTACTTTCATATATTTATTCATTATAGGTACAAAGTTATGATTATTTCAAGTTAGGGTTGTTGACTAATCCAAAACTAGTCATGTGAGACTAAAGAAAAGTTTGATGTAAATGTTAGTCTCTTGTTGTTTAAAGTTAAGGAAGGTTTGCAAGTATGTGATCATATACACCAGGTCTATTACAGAGTTATAAAACATATTTGGATGATGAAATTGATGACGGATTTTGGTTGAGGTACAAGTTGGGTACATAGTTGAGACAAGTAGTTGATGAGTTGGCACATACATGAGGTGTATAGTTGATGATGTTGGTACATATTGATGAGTCATAGTTTATGAGTAGTTGACACATGATTGGTTGCACTTGTTTATGGTACAAGTTGATTATATATTGTTTGGTACAGGTTGGTGTATGGTTGATGCACTTGTTTATGGTACAAGTTGGTGCATGGTTAATGCACTTGTTTATGGTACAGGTTGATTATAGGTTGAGGTATAGGATGATGCATGGTTGATGCATGGTTCACGTTTATTGGTATAGGTTTACAGTGGTATATCTCACAGTGATAGTGTGACAGTGTTTCTACCATTCTACTTCTACTTCAGGGTGGTTGGATGGGACAAGGACAGGTGGTTGTAGCCACCTTCCGGTTGTAGCCGGAGAACATAGGGGGTTGTAGCCTTCTTCTGGTTATAGCCAGAGAATTGGGGAGTTGAAGCTTCACTCAGGTTGTAGCCTGAGAAACTAGAGGGTTGGAGCCTCCTTCCAGTTGCAGCTAGAAAACAAAGGAAGTTGGTGCTTCCAATGAATGTAATTATTCAAGACATATAAGATAAAGCATTATGTGGTTTTCTCTCGATTTGTGTTTCCACGTAAAACACTGGTGTACTGTGAATGTGTGCGATTTTTCATTTCGTATTGCTCATTATTGGATAATAATTCTACATTGATATAACACTTGGATTATTTGGAGAAAAAGGATTATAATTACGTTATTATTGATTCACCCCCCCTCTCAGTAATCCAACATTCTCTTCTTGGTATTCATCTCTCGAGATGAATCAACAGGTATCTGTGGTTCTTCCATATCATGATATTCTAGTACAACATCGTCACCTATATCTATATATGTAACTCTGGGAGATTTAAGCTCCTCATCATGAACCTCATCTGAATGATGTTTTCTTGATCTACTGAAAGTTGTATCCTCATTGAAGGTGAGATCTTTTCTAGTCTCAATATGTCGGTCACCAGGGATGTAAACTCGGAATGCCTTTGATGTCTCACTGTATCCAAAAATTATACCCTTCTTCCCTGAAGGGTCCAACTTCGATCTCTTGTCCTTGGGGACATGCACATATATTGGACAACCAAAAATCCTTAGGTGGCTGACCTCTGGTTTTTCACCTATAAACATCTCTTCTGGTGTATTGTTCCCAAGGAATCTGTGGGGACTTGTGTTCTGCACATATACAACAATTCTAGTTGCTTCTGCCCACAAATGCATCGGTAAATCTTGATCATGAATCATGGCCTTCATTGCGTCCATGATTGTACTATTCTTTCTTTCTGTCGCACCATTATGTTGAGGATTGTAGTGATTAGAGAGTTTCATCTTAATCCCAACTTATTTACAGAATGTCTTGAATTCATCTAAAGTGAATTCACCTCCATTATCTGATCTCAAAATATGTATTTTCTTGTCAGACAAGTTTTCAACAAGTGCCTTGAACTCTTTGAACTTATTGAACACTTCATTTTTATCATTCAAAAAGTAAATCCAAATTTTACATGAGAAATCGTCAATAAATGAAACATAGTATATATACATGTTGAGTGATGCGACTGGCATCGGTCCACACACATCTAAATGTATAATGTCCAAGACTCCCTTAGCTTTGTTGTCACTACTTGGAAATGGTTTCTTCATGTTATTTCCTTGTGCGCATTCCTTGCATATTCTTTCATGTTCCACTTGGATTTCTGGCAAACCTGTCACCATCTTGCTCACGATCGGTATGGATTTGTAACGTATATGAGCAAACCTCTTATGCCATACTTCACTTGGAGTAACTGTATTGTGCACTAATGTTGAAACAAAATTTCCTTTTAACTTGTATAAGCCTCCTCCTTGTACCTCGATCACTACGTCATCATCAATGGATTTTCCTTTAGGCCACATGACGACTTCTCCATCAATGAAAGCAACTATGAATCCTTTATTATCTAAAGATGAGATAGAAAGGAGGTTATTCTTCAAACCAGGTACATACAACACATCCTTCATCTTCATCGATTTTCCGGAGTCTAACTTGTAGGATGTTTCTCCTACTCCTTTAATGGGATATTGATAGTCATCACCTAGCTTCACCTTATGAGGTGAATCTTTCTGAACTAGATCTGAGATAGATTCCTTATAACCAATCATGTTCTTGGAAGCACCACTATCAATAAGCCATGTGTCGCTTCTATGAGTGACTATACCTATAAGAGATGAAATCAAAACATATTCTTCACTTGAGTCTTCTTATTTGGTTTTCTTATGATCATGTTCATCATCTTTTGTGGCATGAGCATGATGTCTTCTATACTTTCCTTTTCTGACCTGACCTTTGGAGTTGGGACAATTTATGGCAATGTGTCCCATCTTCTAACAAGTGAAGCATCTGTAACTTGAGAAATCCTTCTTGAACCTATGATTCTTTTGTAATCCATGAGGTTTCTTATGTGAGCAAACTTCCTTCTTTCTCTTTCCTTTTTTGGTATGTGCTGCCAGGGCTTGATTTTATTCATCACCTAGTTTCTCTTCTCTTGTTTCCAATCTAGCTTCTTCTCAAGTACAATCCTCCCACAGTATGCTAAACCTTGTTAGTCTTCTTCTTGAACATATACCCTAAATGAATGATTCCCAAGATCTAGGGAGACCATTCAATGTAGTCATCACCAACTCGACTTCTTCGATTTTGTCTCCAATGGCCTCTAGTTGCTCTTTTATCTGAGACACTCTTGTGAAGTATGTTTCTGAACTTTGCATCTTCACATTCTTGAGTTGTGTTCTCAAGGTCATCTTTTGGTTGATGTTCTTGCCTTCATATAATCGGGATAAGGCATCAAAAATTTGCTTGGGTTTTGTTAATGCTGAGACATGGGGGACCAAATGATTCTTGATAGAATCAACAATGATTCTCTTTTCCCTCACTAGGTTCTTTTTGTACTTTTCTTTGGCCTCATCTTCTTCAGGTTCTGGAACTTCTTCTTTTACAAAATCTTCTAGATCATTCTCTTCTAGAATGAGCATCACTTTGTACTTCCATGCTCGAAAGTTATCAACACCTTCAAGCTTCTCATAAAGCTTGGTACTGGGTGCCATCCTATGCTTGAAAAATACAATAAAGGGATAAAAAATTTCAAAGAAAGGTTTTGTACTTACCAGAGAGTGTTATGCCAATTTGACCAGTTCCAACTTCAATTTGCAGCTGTCAAGACTAGGGTTTATGAGGAAACCCTAATTATTCAAAATATGAATTTTGGAATTCTTCTCTGAGGGATAGGTGTGCCCTACTAATGCATGTTCCTTAGTGGTCTTACTTTGACTAGTGTCCTTCAAAAAGTGGGTGAAAACCTCTCCTAGGGTTTGTTCAGTTGTAGGCAGTTGCAACACCAGTTGCAGTTTACAAAACTTCGTCAAACTGAGAATATATTCCCAAGCAAAGGTACGCTAGGGTTAGGATATTATCCCTATGGTATTAGTTTTTCCAAAAAGCACTTTTAAACTATGCAAATGTATTCTTCCAGGCCCACTCTGATACCATGTTAAAATTCTTCTTAAGCAGTTAAGTGTGTATAGTATTCTTTAACTTTAGTCTATTAAAACAATAACTACATGCATAAGGATCACTAAAATAAAGACATCCACAATATACACAAGATATATCCTGGGAAACCCTCGTGGGGGAGAAAACCCAACAAATCTTCTTCAATATAGATTCTTCAAATAGTACAATGTTTGTCTCAAGAGAGATATCACCAAAATAGAAGATCTACTAGAAACCCTAACCAGAACAGAGTAGCACACCACTAGAACAAGATAGTCCTTCACAAAATAACCAAAACACTTTACGAAGTCACCCCTCCTTTGTAGTTGTGTCACTCCTTCTCTGTAGTTACGTCACTCTCCAAGACTTGTGCACTGTATGAGAGAGCTAGTTGTGTGTTATCCAAATGAGATCTAGGCCTCTTATAAATACAATTTGGACAAATAAGAATTAGGTCAGGGCCGACCTGTCCACATTACCCTTCTAATTTACATTTGACTTGTCAAGGCACAATAGGGCCGACTTAACAAACATACTATAACATGACTCTTTAGGGTTTTGTCTTGGTCAAATACAATATAAATATAATAATAATATCTTTCGAAGCTACTTAAACATCAACAAAAGTACCACTGGGAGTTGCATGCCCCTCTGCATTTTGCAAAGTGTCACAGAGCCATGTTGGCCTCTTTCTGGTCACTACAACATCTTTATGTAGATCCACTGGCTTTGTTGGCTCTACTGACTCCTTCTGATAGTCTGAAGGATGAACAATTGGACTAGAGGGATTTGTACCCTTATCCTTCAGAGCCTCCTGCTTGTCACTATCAATCTCCATATGAGACTCTCTAGACCTCATGAAGGTTACCTCTTCATCAAATGTGACATCACGACTAACCTCAATCTAATGTTGTCCTGGAATGTAGATTATTTAGGCCTTCGAAGTCTCATTGTATCCCACAAAAGTACCCTTCTTTTCGGAAGGTTCTAACTTCGTCCTCTTCTCCTTGGGCACATGGATGTATACTGGATAACCAAAGATCCTCAAATGGATGACCTCTGACTTCACTCCTATGAATGCCTCCTCGGAAGTCTTATCTCCCAATATTCGGTGAGGACTCTTGTTCTGAACATAAATTGTTGTGTTGGATGCCTCTTCCCATAAGAACAAGGGTAGATTTTGATCATGAATCATTGCCTTGATAGCCTCCATAATGGACCTATTCTTCCTTTCCACAACACCATTCTGCTGTAGTATGTAAGGAACTGTCAACTCCCTCTTGATCCTTGCTTCCTTGTAGAAATCATTGAAGTCAATAGAAGTATACTCTCCTCTATTTTTTGTCCTTAAAACCCTAATATTCTTCCTCATTAAGTTCTCTGTCTGAGCCTCGAACTCTTGGAACCTGTTGAAGACTTCATCCTTTGTCTTCATGAATTATATCGATGTTGTTCGAGAGAAATCCTCAATGAATGTCACGTAATACAAGAAGCCACCCAAGGATCATACTTTCATCGATTCACATACATCTGAGTGCAATATATCCAAGATCCCTTTGGATCTACTATCACTGCTCGAATAAGGTCTCTTGGTATTTTTTCCAAGTGTACATCCCCTGCAAACAACTTCATGCTCTACCTGGAGCTCTGGAATACCTGTAACCATTCTTCTTAATACCGGCAAAGCCTTGTAATGCAGGTGAGAAAATATTTGATGCCATAACTCACATAAATTGATATTGTCATGTACTAATTCTTGGGTTGGACGTCTTGATAATCTGTACAATCCTTCCTCTCGAACACCAATCACTCCTGCTAAGTCTATGCTCGATCCCTTAAGCCATACAAAAACCTAACCATCCACAAATGCAACTCTGTAACCTCTATCCTCCAACGTTGTGATAGAGAGTAGGTTCTTTAATCCTGGTACAAACGATACATCTCTCATGTGTAGAGGATCTTTGGACTCAAGATGAAACAATGTAGTTCCAACTCCTTTTATTGCATAATTGGCATTGTCTCCAAGTTCCACCAGTAATATTGAGTCCTTATATGTTAAATCTTTAAGATAATTTTGGTACCCTATCATGTGCCTAGAAGCACCACTGTCTACCAACCAGGTATCACTATTATCTATAATAGTGCATGTAAGAGCGGAGACAAAGAAATACTCTTTCTGAAGTTCATATGCAATCTCATCAAACTTAGATTCCTTTGTCTTCTTTTGTGTTGGATGCTCATCAACATCGGTTGTTGATGCATGTTGCCTTCCCTTCCTTTTCTTCTGAGGACACTGAGAAGCATAGTGACCAAATGTATGACAATTGTAGCACTTGATCTTTGAAATATCCTTCCTCTTATGTTCTTGAACTGGAGCTGATCCTCCACCTGTATTTTTCTTTCCAAAATTTCTTTTTCGTTTTCCTTTTCTTGCATGAGCTGCAAGAGCTTGAGTTCCTTCATCCTGGGGTTTCTACAAGATGTTCTTGGACAATACTTTGGCCTCCTCTTGGGCACAATCAAACCATAGCCAATCGAACTTGGGAAACTCCTCTTGCCCACAAATTCTCTGAAAAAATGACTCCCATGAGGAAGGTTATCCAGTAAGAGTTATTGTAACAAGTTATGCATCATAAATGGTGTCTCCAATGGCCTTGAGTTGATCTCTCAACTGGGAGACTTTCATAAAATAAGTGGAAATTGAATCTGACTTGGTCATCATGATACAACAGAGCTGATTTCTCAAAGCCAATTTTCTACTAGTGTTCTTACTCTTGAACAATCCCACCAGGGCATCAAACATTCCTTTGGCAGTATTCAACTCAGCAATGTGTGGAATCAAATGATATTTTATGGAATATATCAAGATCCTCTTAGCCTTTGCTTCATTCTTCTTATGCCTGGTTTTCTCTTCTTCATTCTTTGGTTTTGAGACATTTTCTTTTACATAATTATGAATCTCATTTTCATCCAAGATGAAGAGTATCTTGGTCTTTCGAGATCTGAAATGTGTAGCACCATCCATTCTATCTTCCAAATTGATATCGGACACCATCTTGACCTACCCGGAACAAGAACAAGAAAAAGAAAAAGTAAAACACTCTTCTAGTGTTGTAGCCAACAATAGATCTATGACTGTGCAATGGCAAATTTGAACAATGCTCTGATACCATGCTGAATTTTCAATTTCCAGATCTGATACTTATTTCCTTATGATTTCAAACAGAATTTTATCCCACTGTTATCATAGAATAATTACACACTGAAAATCTCTACCAAAAATAAATGCAGTGGAAACAACAGAATCATAGAAAGATAGTCATGCACATTAGACACAATATTTTACCCTGGGAAACCCAACCTTGGGATAAAACCCAACAACTTTTCTTAAGACAAAATCAATCCAAGTTTATCACCATTTACATGAAGAAACCCAACAGAAGATAATTGCGCCTTTGTATGAGGAAGATTTTCAAGGATAGCGGACCACAAAAGAATTGCTAAGATACTCCAAAAAATAGTGCACCTCAAAGATAGTGCAACTAGCAATTGTGCACTACAAATGGCAACTAGGAACTGTGCACTGTAACTGGCAACTAGGGATTGGACATTGCAACAGACAACTAGGAACTGCGCACTGCAACTGGCAACTGGGAACTGTGCACTATAACTAGCAACTGTGAATTTCACAACTGGATAAAGTTCCCTTGATGAGAAGAGTTGTAATGTGTGACAAGTGAAATGATCCAACCTTTATTTATATAGTTCGAGTCACCTTCAATTTCCTTATGGGCCTGACTTCTTCTTTTGTCTTCAATTTCTTCATTAATACTTTCTATTGTTTCTTCAATGGTTTATCTTGTCTTCTTGGAATTTCTTCTTCACTAGAAAAGTTGTCCATGATTCTTGTTGATGTATCATGTCCTCATATGCACGTCTAATTAATATAGGGCTCTAATCTTGAGTAGATTCACCGAGAAGCCCCTCATCACAAGGGGTCTCTATAGCCTACATCTTCAACATTAGACTAAACTTGTAAACAAGTCAAACCTGCCCTATAAAAATAGATCACTCCATCATGGAGCAGGCAATGTGAGAGCATCTCGAGTCTTTATCACTCCTCGTCAAATCAACATGACTACTAGGAGAAAGACTACAGCTAGGTCATTCACCACTAGCCAAATCAACATGGCCCTGTGAGTGAATGTATCATTCTCCCTTTGTCAAATCAACATGACCAATCTGGGAGAATGTTTGTCTGATGTTGCTAACTAGAGAAACATCAACATCCTAGGTCATTCACCACTATCCAAATCAACTTGGGCTTGTGAGTGAATGTATCATCCTCCCTCAATCAAATCAACACGACCAATTGGGAGAATGTCTACTCGATGTTGAAACATCAACAAAGGTCTCATTGCCAAAGGTACAAGCCTCACACAATGTGCTCTATGTGCATAGGAGAATTGGAGCTAGGGTCTTGAATGGGTAAGGATGGCATGGCTACCAATGTGTTGGACTTTGGCATCAAACATTCATCAAAGAGATGAGAGATATAGAAATAATTATTTTATTAATGAAGGAGTGAATAAATAAAATGTGTTAATACAGTAAAATATATGTTACCTAGAAAAAAGAAAAAAGAGAGTTGTAGTTGGCAATAAAAGATGTTTTATTTCGCTTTATGGGAGGTAGTATTTGTTACTTGGAAATTTTGTGATTTAGCTGATATTTTTCACTCTATTGGACTCCATTCAGTGAGAGTTATCAGTTGATTGAATGGACCTTTACCTACATTATGTCTCTATTCATAAGAATAGTGACCTTCTTGTCCAATATACACACTACATGTACTTGGAAGTCTCCTTTAGGTTCCACTTGGATCAAAGAGCAATCAATGACATGGTTAGGATCATGCAGATTCTTTTTCAACATTAACATATTAAACACATTATGAACTTTTATGGTAGCATGCAATGCGAGCATGTATGCGCCCCATCCTATCCAAGATCATAACTGGACCACAATATATGGTTGCTAGATTAGTGTAGCTCCCCAACTTCAAGGAACTTTTCTTTGGTTTCACTTTCAAAAACATGTGCTCTCCAATTATAAATTCCCTTGGTATTTT
>WSFP011408488.1:0-25032 GCA_009831015.1 Picea engelmannii
AAAGATTCATTTAGAGCCTAAGGGATTTATTGTCCTCTCATGCACATTATCAAGGCATTGAGACCTATCCCCATTATCTAAGGAATTATAGGAGAAACCATGTTCCACTTGGAGGATATGGTAATATTAATATTAAAATTGCAGCCTAAAATAATTTTTTAATTTTTTTTTAAATAAATATTTTTCGTCGCAATTGCGATGACAACATATATTGCTACGACGCTTTTTCCATATAAAGAATAAAAATTGTCGTTTCCATTACAACGACAACATATATTTCTACGACGCTTTTTCCATATAAACAACGAAAACTGTCATCTCAAATGCGGCGACAACATATATTTCTACAATGATTTTTTCATATAAAGAACAAAAATTGTCATCGCCATTGCGACGACAACATATACTGCCACAACACTTTTTCCATATAAAAAATGAAAGTTGTCATTGCAATTATGACGCCAACATATATTGTTGCGACGCTTTTTCCATATAAACAACGAAAGTTGTGGTCTCAGTTGCGATGAAAACTTATATTGTTGCGACAATTTTGCAATATAAACAATGAAAAGTTGTCATCGCAATGGCGACGACCACTTATATTGTTGCAACACAAGTGCGATGAAAACTTAAATTATTGTTACATATTTTCTACATAAACATAAAAAAGTTGTCGGAACAAGTACGACAAACACTGATATTGTTGCGACACATTTTCTTTATAGACAACGAAATTTGTCGTCGCAATGGTTGTCTCAATTGCGACGACATGTTGGTTTCACTTAGGTTGCCTATATTTTCGTATTAGCGATGATATTTCTTTTTTGTTGCAATTGTGAGAAATTCCTTTGGGTCATCTCTCTTTTGATGGTAATTCAAGTTTTTCACAATTTCCACGTGACATAAAATGACATTTCAGAGACTCAGGATTCGTCACAATATCCAAGACATAACGTCGCAAGAGCATCGAAATCGTCGTCGCAAAATGAGCTAAATTTTCTAGTGTACCCTAGGGATAACTAAGGAGATAATGGCTCAATGCCCATAGTTCCTAGACATGGAGTGTCGAGAGTGGGATGACTTGAGAATGGCCCCAAAGGGCCCCTCTTTTCTTCAGTGCAACCCATTTATCAACAACATTATCCATCCCACCAGCCTAGTCCTGAAGTAGCAGTAAGTCTTGCTCCATGAGGTAATAAGTCCAGGTATCATGGTATGTGTCACTCTGACTCTTGAAGAACCTAAATATGTTACATTGGATTCTCCTTCATTTCATAATGTTTCCTTGTAAATTATTCTCTTTAACTTGTTCATACATGGAAGGGTGACATGATGCCCTAGTAACTTGATCTCCCTTTAGGATGGGTTTCCATTGGGTGGGTTTATGAAAGATCATCGCCCATTCCCTCCATACTTACCACTTTCCATCTTTATTCCTCTCATTTCCCCACTACCTTTGATCGGGCATTGGGATTTTCCACACTAGGAAGGGTTGTACCTTGCCTTGTGGGAAGAAGGGGCTAAAGGCCCAAAGGGTAAAAGTAGCTGAAAAGAGTTAAAAGCAAAAAATGAAACCTTTGATATGCTTCACCCAGGGATTCTCAAGAAAGCAGTAAAAGGCTTCTCAGTAAGAAAAGGGAACCCATAAAATAAATAAACACTCAGGGTATTAGTTGGTGGATAGGAGGTCTCATCAAGAGTTGGCATATTATGACCATGGACATGTAGCAATATGAAACTACCATGTATCTGGTCACCAAACCAGGGTAGTGACTCTTGGTGGCATAGCCAAGAGAAAAGGGGTCTCATCACGAGCCAACCTTCTCATCTTCGTGAAATGTTTGTGGATAATGTTGCCACCTCTGGTCACCAAGCCAGGAAAGTGTCCCTCAAGTCTTCCCTTGAAGCATAAAAGAAAAAGATCAATGCAACTAAGAATAAAAGGCAATGAATGGGATAGGAAACAATGGCATCCATGACAAGGTGCAACTCACCCTCTACAAAGGCACCCACAGGTAAGATTTACATTTCCTTGTTATCACTGCACCCCATGCCCAACCACTACCCCATGCCACCTGATACACTTACATGATATAGATTGGTTCTTACTTGGGAAACACCCCAAACTTAAGGAGGATTATCCCAATACAACATCCTAAAACCTTCTCCAAAATTGACTTGTTAAATCGTATAATTTCTTTGAGCATTTGTCTGGGTAAAGGGGAATTTGATGCACATGTTTGGGTAATTTAATTATTGGATGTGATTTACATGTTATGATCCATGTGACTTATGAAACCCTGGAGTTCGTACGTGTTGTTGCTGCAGGACCTTGCTTGGTGGACACATACACATGGGGGAATGATTAGCTCAGACCTTCATGGGGATAAAACACCACAAATGGATGTTGTAATCCTAGCCATGGATAAGAAGACATTAGATATTTACACCAGGAATAAATAAGGATGTCACCTTGGAGGCACCCTGGAAAACCTAGACCTAGGGGGATATTTCTTTTCCACCTAGACGTTGACCTTTGAGAGCCCATGATGTCACCATCATGATCCTCGATGTGATCTAGAGCTAGGGTTTTCATTTTGAGGGAAGTTGTGAGATAGTTGGCACGTGTGGGCATCATCCAGGTCCTTTGGAGGCCAAATGTTTAGCATCTGGAGCCCAACGTTCCACCTTAGGGGCTCAACGTCACCCTATAAGGGCATGACATCACCCTTGGAAGTTTTTTTATATGTTAATTAGTTTTATTTATGTCTAATTTGAATTTATTTGTAAATTGGCCAAGTCGTCCTTTATTTGACCTGAAATTAATTAAAGTTCACCAGTTTTGTATAAATAAACAAAAAGTACATTCATTTTTAGATCACAACTCTTCACACAAGAGGAGAGGCCTGAAATTTTTCCCTAGAAAGGCTATTGGCTGAAATTGTGAGGCACAGTCTTGTATAAGGCTGAATTTTTGCAAGTGAATCAATATTGGAAGCTTTTATGGTGAACTTGCATGGTATTTTCATGATTATTCTTGGTGCAAGTAGGTAAAATCTGCATTTTTTTCATTTATTGAATGGTTTATGTATCGTTTTATTTTCTCATACAATATTATGATATTGCATGGTATACTTAATGCTTGAAGTAACGAACTTAATTTTCTACTTTCGTACTTTCTATTTGCCAAAGTTTTTCATTGATTTGATCTAGTAACTAGTAAAACCCTAGAGTCCTAATTTGTTATCACTCTAAGGTTTTGACCTAGTTATATTTTCCTAAGTTTTTCCCATAAGAAGCCTAAGGAGAACAAGGTGTTAGGGCCTAGAATTTCCTACACCCTAGTATCTTGTTTCTTTAGTAAAATGCATAAGGGGACTTAAGTTACTACTTCTCCTACGCATTCTCCCTCTTAGACTTTTTTGCACTATCAAAATTGATTTGCAGCCTTATAAGAAGCCTCAACTTGACTCCATAATCCCTAGAAGGCACTAGTTCTAGTCTCTCTCTTATTGAACAATTGATCAAAGAAGCACTCAAACCTTCTTCCTTGAAGATTTTGCTAACTTTACTAACCCTATACTAGACTAATTCCTTATCTAACTTGTTTATTTTGAAAATCACTACTACAACCATATTAATTCATTCTAATTTTCCGCATTCACCTACATAACTTGCACTTAGCTCACTCAGAAATTGATTGTGACAATTTCCAATTTATCTAATAGATAAATACAAAGTTTACATGGTGTTTCCTTGCAATTTTGAGCAATAGAATTTGTTGTTGTTACAAAATGTTTCTACAACCATCTAACTGCAAAAACTTCTATGCAAAAGTGACATTAAATTCTAGCTAGACATTGCCAAATGTGCTTGTGAAAATTAACTATCATTCTTCCTAGTTAAAGCTATATTTTCTTGTCTTTTTCAAGCAATTTCAAGGCATAATTTTTGTGGTTGTTACAAAATACTTATTTTTGTTGTAAACTGTTACATTGCTGCAATTTTATATCATTTAGACTATTTTTTTAAGGTTCATGGTCTTAAGAAGCACTAACATCATATTTTGTATTTGAAAGCTACCATATTTTCTTTGTTGTCTTGTTCTGGGAAGGTACACTCCATTTTATCATTGCTTCATCCCTTAAAGACCTTAAAAACCTTTTGACTTGAGTGACCAGTGAGAGGGGGATTTTCTTGCATCCTTTACTTAGTCTTATCATCCCTTTAGGTCATTGGCGACATCTCCCTTGGGGTAACTGTAATATACCCCACCAGCCACAGGCTGGGGTATGCTACCTGCAATCCCACCTTCATAATTCTTTCTCATACAGATACCTTATTTATTTATTAAAGATGCATAAGATAAGAGAATTAACGACATGCACAGTAATATCCATCCAGCATGCATGTTCTAAATATTCAATTAACGATAATTATATACAGCGGAAAAACATTCATACAAAGATGCTAATATCACAACGGAGAGCACTTATATTTATGAAATATGACACCAACTGGCAGTAGACCAAGGAAGTTCCACCCAACCATAGACACTACTTCTCCAAATATCAACAGTAGCATCACCCCCGAGCCAGGGCTATGAATCCACAAGGACGGTTCCAGAGTGAACTTGGCTTCCCAAACCAGTCAGTTCTCAAGCTCTCACAGGCTTCCCATCACTCACAAAAATCCAACTACCCAGCTCTCTTCTACCCATCTTGCACCACCCAAGAGAATGAACCTCCACCTTTCTCTGCCATGCAGTCCCTCTGGCAGTCCTTCTCCTTATTCGAGCCTCCAACACAACTGGTTTAGAATCTCAATGTTGGAACTCTCAGCACTCGCAGTTGTGAGCCATGATGGACACATTCCACTGCATATTAGACATGCATGCCTCAAGGCACGACTGGATCACACCAACAGCCACTACAACCAACTATCTATGGATAATTCTTTCGCAGTTTGGTCCCCCTTCCCGAGACCAATATGCAGGTGAGGATGGATGGAGGAGGTAGGTAAGTGCATGGGATTATGTGATGGTAATAATTAGGTAACACAAAGGTGATGGAGCGGAAAACACAATGAACAACCCCACAATCGGACCAGGGGCGGGTTTAAGTATGTTTGTGGGGAAATCAAGAACCTCCTGGCCTCCCCAAGAAGCTCACATAACCGATTCCCCCCTTTAGGCAAAAAGGTAATTAACATAGGAATAAACATTTAGCCTCTGAAGACCCCTCTCTTGTGGAATCATAGCCCCCTATAACTCTAGTCCTTGTCCATCTAGTAGCTAGTGATGTGTTTATTATTATTTTTTTTTTTATTTTTTTTTTTTGTGTGTCTGGAGGAATCAGCAACTAGTTGGGCATGTGCTCGCGTTACACGTGGTCATGTTATCCAAACGCTACCACTATAACCTCCATGTGTTCCCACGATGCCCCTTACTCGACACACAAGGTAAGTCGGGGGGAATTGAACTCGAAACCTCATGGAACTTCATTTTCACGGCACTTGCCAATTGAGCTGCCCCCCCGGGGGCCTGATGTGTTTATTATTAATAATGATCAAAGCATTACATTTATTGGGCATAATTTCCATTTAAATAATTGTTTGGGAACTCAAGCCTCTCATCATTGTAACAATACATGATTTAAAATGGGGGTTCACAACCTAGGGTGTTACAGTGACTTTGATATACTCCTAAACAAAAAGGGGCTTCCTATTATGGTGACAGTGATAGGTCACACCCTATTACGCCAATATTACATTCACTTTCCTTTGGCTTTGGGCAAGTACATATTGTGCTATAAAACAACCCATATTATGATTTTGCACCTGTATAAAATGAGTGTTCATCTATTCTATCTTCTGAGTTAAGAGGGAAATTAGATCAGTAGGACTATTGTTGTAAACCTTAGTCTTTGCTTCTATTTTGACACGAGGGTTCTACCCTTGAATCAATGAGATTTTCTTCAATATCAACATTGTACTTGTCTTGTTCCAATGATGTGGTATTTTTGTCTTTGAGTATGAATAAAAAATTTCCTTTAAAAGAATTCATGTAAAGGAGACAAATTGATGATGTTGTAGGATGGAATTTTGTTGGAATTTGATTATATAACCTGTCAAATATGGTATTGAATTCCTTCACTATTTCACTCTCCCTTTTCTTTATTTGATTAAATTTAGCCCCAAGCATCCCACCATCTACCTTTGTTGACCATATGTTCTTGAATAAGTTGGAAAAAGCTTTGTATGACGTGAGAAGATTGTCAGGGAGTCCTATCAACCAATCAAGGGCTTCTTCAGTCAATGATGAGGTAAATAACTTCATGGCCACATATTCATTCTTAATACCTTTATTTTCCATGTCCCAACCCATGACATAAATATGGTCCTCAATAGTTATCACATTATTTCTCGGGAATCTTGGCAACCACTTGTTGACTTCTTTTGGCATTGTATTAGGGTATCCTTGGATGTTGAACATGTTGAGAGTTTTGTATATATCCTTTACCAAAGGGTGATCCATTGGAGCAAGAGGAAGGGTATTATGGAAGAGGGTTTTAACAATGATAGATTTGCGAGAAGTCCTTCTTTGGTAAACCTTAGAAGGCTTGAACCTCCCAGGGAAAAAGGTTTGGGAAAAGAAGGGTTCTAGGAAGGTGGAGTCACAATGAGCTTCAATATGATATCATCAAGAAAGGTGGAAAGGGAACATCCCTTGGGTGGAATCACCAAGAAACCTAAGGGAAAGGCTTCAATATAGCTTTCCAAAGTGTCGTTAGGGTTCCGAAGAGGATTCAAAATCATCCCCGACAACGACACCAAAATGTTATCTCACAAGTTGTAGGTTGGGAAAATCTTGACCCAACTACTAAATGGAGAAAACTAAAAGGTCACCTACCCATTTTCTCCTTAGTCAGGTATCCCCATCACTTTAGAGGTGAGGTAGTCACCTCAAGGGGGGAATCTTGGTGACCCTAGGGGAAAGAGATGAAAAACGATGAAGATGGAGATGAATTCCCTAGAATTCAAATCTAAATGGTATTAAAGTATTGGAATGAAGTCTTGGGAAGGACCAAGGGTTTCCAAGTATGTTGAGTAACCTACAAATGATGAAATACATGCTCGAGACACAAGAAAAACAAGCATATATTGTAATATAATCAATTGGACAAGCAAGTTAAGCTTGTTGTACCTAATAACATATTTTAGTAACAATGTATATCAGAAATAGAATGACACCATAAGCTGAAAAATATATTCTAGAAATCAAGTAGAGGATATAAGATAAAGGTTAGTTAAAGACTAGAAAAACTCAAGATGAAAAACCAAGATACTAGCATGGAAAGATAAGGTTGTTGTAAACACTTTTCTACGAAACATTATATCATCCTTATGTCTGTAAAATTCAATTTATTACAGAAATAAAATCAGCCACCAAAACACCTCCAAACGTTTCCAAAAAGTGCATTAGAGCAAGTAAGATAAGTGTGCAAACTTTGGGAAGTTTCTAGTGGTTGATGAGAGAGTTATTAATCAATTGAGTTAGGGTTTTTTCCAGCCCTAATGGATGAAGATAAAAATTTGTAAAATCAGAAAGAACTATCCCTTTTATGGGGATTCCCTAGTGGTTTTGAGGTTCCCAAGGAACAATGAAGACAATCTAAGTTGCAAAAAGTAAAAAGGACAAGAAATTATGTTTCCCAATGCAATATTTTGTTTCTCAAACTCAAGACTAGTGCCTTTAGTTATGGGTTAATGGGGTAAAAAATAAAGAGATGGGGTTACTAAACCCTTGGGGTGTAAATCCTCTTACTTCCCAAGGTAAGAAACCTATCTACAATTTAAATATGAGGGGTATAAATCCTCTTACTTCCTCAACAAATCCCTTGCAAAATAGCTTGATTAAATGGTGGAAACTAGGATAGGGGTGTATATCCTTATACACCCTATATATCCTTCACCAAAACAACTTCAACTTGAATTAAAAATGATAATAACAAGGTAAAGAAACCATACCATTCAAGAAAAAGCTCTTAGCATGCCAAAGTAAACCTCCAAAACATAAAAAATTGACCTCCAAGAGATAGCGCACCATCATCATCATGAACCATAACCATAAAAGCATTATTCCATAGCACAAAAGGAAAAATGCTCCAAGTGTAAAGAAAATTTCAGAATGAATACTTCTCACAAGAGGGAGAGTTATGTTAAAATGAGATCTTATGATCTATTATTTATACAAAATGTCACTAATATAGTTTGTCCACATAATCAAGGGTAAACCACAAGAATATGGGTCAACAACCCTAATATTTTCCCTTTTACAAAGTAATATTAAACAATTTACTTTAATTTCACTTTTGCACAAAGAAAAATCCCTAGTTATATGGACCTTAGCCCTTTAGGGGACATTTTGGCACTAGGAGAAGGTCGTTGGTGATGTAAGAGTGTAGAAAGGCCTCCCAAATCCACATGTCAAGCATCCCAACAACTTAGATCATGATCAAGGCTCAATCCCATAAAAATTTCCTTGTGCCAATGCATGTCAACTCACCACCAAACCCTAACCCCCCTAGGTGACGACATGCCTCTAAAGGTGATGTTTTGCCTCTCCTAGGAAAAACATTTGGCATGTGGGGGATAGGTTATGACATCCAAGTCATATTCTAGGAATTAAAAGTTTGATCTCTCTCATTTGGAATGCATCCCTTAGCATCCACCTGTGGGCTTCAAGCCCCATGGAAGCCCAAGCTAGGCTTGTTCTTCCAAAACCTGTCCACAAAAGAGGTTCTGCAAAGACAAATAAGCACACCCTCCAAGGATCTCAATTCATAACATCATGATAATTGAATCCAATCAATAAATGAGCCACCTATGCATGTGCTTCAAATATCATTATGTCAAACAATTAAGTGCGCACAGACATTATGCAACTTGTCAAGATTAAATATGGGAGAGTTGATGAGGTGTCCTATTGGGTAGATATTTTCCTAGGTTAAGGAGAGTTTCCAATAGATCCCTCTCTAAGCCATGTAAAGTGGGTGAAGTGGTTAAAGTTCAAGAATCAATGGGTTCCTTTGTAGAGGGTGTGTGGCACCTTCGTTTGCAATGAAATTTTCCAAGCCCATCATTTTGACATTTTTTATTTCTTTCATAATTTAAGGACAAGTTGAAGGCCACTTATCTAGTGTGGTGTCCAGATAATGACAATGGCACCCACAAATACCTAGCATAAATGAGAAGGTTGGATCATGATGCGACCCCCTTTCTCTCACCTATGCAACTGAGAGCCATCACCCTCTCTTGGTGACCAGATGATGGTAATGTCATACCACTACATATTCATGGACATGATAGGCTAACGTGTGATGATACCTCCTATCCTCCAACTAACCTTTTAAGCATTCGTAATAATATTTCTTGTGGGTCCCCCTTTTCTCCAAGATAAGTGTTTTATTTGTTTATTGGGTGATTCATGGGAGAATCATATAGACTATTCATACATAGGATTTTATATTTTATCCAAAATAAATCCCTCTGGTCCTTCAACCCCTTTTTCCCATAGAATGAGGGACAAACCCTTCTTGGGTCAATACACCCTAAAATTCCAAGAAATAAGTAAATGGGGGCAAATAGTGATGGAAAGGGGTAAGTATGGTTGGGAACGATACGATGGATCTTCAAGGGAGTTACTAGTATATAAACCATCCCCAAGGAAGACCACTTACTAGGGAACAATGTCAACCATCAAGGTGAAGCAAAGAAAAAGGCATAATGTGAAAGCATGTATAATGAAATCTAGAGAAATATGAGATACAACATACTTAAATGCCTTAAATATTGAAATTATTCTCACCATAATACTGACTTGTACCTCATGGAGCAAGGCCCACTTCCTTCCAGAAGTCCGCTGATGTGGTGGATGCCATTTGAAAATCTGTGACCTATGTGGTGATGAGAAGGGTCTCCAACTGTGCAAAAGGATAATGTTGGGCATGTAGTTTCTCATCACTCCATATATGTAACCTGAGGGCCACAAGACATAATATCCTTAGTTATCAAAAAAATGGGGATAATAGGGACAAAAGAACATATTGCAGATATGTTCACCAAACCTCTTCCGAGGGAGACTTTTGAGTGTCTTCAAAAAAAACTTAGAGTAGTTTCAGCCCCACAATGATCTACATGGAAGTTGTCATAGTAAGATAGGGGGAGAGAAGAGGTAATCATGAAATACTTGAATTCTTTTTATCATATATTTACATCAGGAAGCACCATGAAGAGAAACATCAGTAGAGATCAAAGGCTTACATAAAGGGGAGCATCCCCAAGGAGAAGTTGTCATTTACCATTGATGAAAAAGGGAGAGATAAAAACAAATGCATGGAAAGGAAGAGAGAGGAATGAAGACAGGGGGAGACAACATGAACAAGAGAAGTGTGGTGTATAAGTGTTTCTATCAATTCCAAAGGTGGAGATTGTTGAAATATTAATTAATTATCAAAATAATAATTTTTGAAAGATTAACTAATTGTTGAAAGAATAAATTGTTGAAATATGAATTGTCATTAGATTGGCTGGAATTGATGTCAACCCTTGAATAAGAGGTTAACAGGTTTCATTTCTATGTAAAGTAGATATAAACACAAGTTAACAAGTTACATCTCAGTTGCATGATATCCTCATCAAAAGTTAAACAAGTTTCCTAATAAGTTAACAAGTTGCATGTGCATGACAGTTGCATGAGATCCTAATTAAAACACATAGAAGAGTCATTTGGAGATTACTTCTATGAATCACTTCTAAGAATATAGGTTGGATATTTGAGGTAGTGATTTGAAGGCAGAGAAGTCCAGTGAAGTAATAAGTTTGCAAGAGCTAAGAGTACGGAGAAGAAGTTTCAGACAAATGTTCTTTGAGTAAATATGTGGCTTTCAAGAGGGAAACCATGTACATCTATGGGGTGCAGTGAGGAAAAGTGTGGATACCCACAGGAAGACAGTGCATAGGGTCTTGGACCTGTGAGGAAAATTTGTGAAGATTAGGGATCTAAAATCAGGTCAGCTACATGATTGAAGGTATGTCTTCTTGTCTGTGTTAAGGTGAATATTTTGAAGAAATCATGAATAGGTATGTCTTAGTGATTCATAAGAATTTGATTTGGAGAATTCTCTTGTGGATATTGGTATGAAGTGTGTGTGGTTGTAGTCTTGATGAGATATTGATATTATTAGAAGTAGCAGAAATATCAGAGATAGAAACAACAATAGGTTATCGGTGATAAAGGTAGTGACATGTTGGTCTAAATTTATATTTCAAGGCAGTTGGACGAGGAAAGAAAAGGGGTTTGTAGCCTCCTTCTAGTTCGAGCTAGTAAATTAGGGAGTTGGAGCTTCCTTCAGGTTGTATCCTGTAAATAGGGGTTTGGAGCCTCCTTCTAGTTGTAGCTGGAGAAATAGGAAGTTGGTTCTTCCAATGATTGTACTCTTTGATAAATAATAAAAGTATTATGTTTTTTTCTCCCACATTAGGTTTCCACATAAAAATATGGTGTAATGTGTTTTTGTGATGTATATGCATTGAATTATGGTTTTTTGAATGCTCGTGATAATTATTGGATGTTTTATATAGTGATTAAAAGTATTAATTGTGATCATACTGATTCACCCCCCTCTAGACCACTTATTAGGGAATAATGTCAACCTCCAAGGTGAAAATAGGCAAAGAGAATAACTTCCAAACAAACATTATAGAATCAAAATCAACTTCTAAATGCAACAGACTCAAATGCCTCAAATATTGAAATGACACTCACCATAAATCTTGGCTTGTACCTCATGGAGCAAGACCCAATGTCTTCTGGAAGAAAGCTGATGTGGTGGATACCATTGTGATGAATCTGAGATCTGTGGTGGTGAGGCAGGCCTCTATCTTTGCAAGTGTACCTTGTTAGTCATTTGTCTCTCAGTACTCCATGTCAACAACCTGAGGGCCTTGAGACACCATCTCCTTAGTTATCCCTAGAATTTGGGGATAACATATGGCTCCTACTCAAAGACATGTACTCGTTGTAGAATGAATGAGAACCTCAACATCTCCTAGTATGACCTTTTCCTACACTGAAACATAAAAATGTAAAATCTAGGGTGTCTCTACTCACCCTTTGTCCATACAATCAAAATAAAAATTTCAAATTGACAACTAATCTAAAAAGAAAAGTTTTTTTATTTTTCATATATATGATGAAAGAGAAACATGTAAATCAATAATGCAAGTAGATCAAAATGAAAATAAAATATGAAATGCAAGTAAGCTACTATGAGAAATCAAGATGCAAATGTAGGAAAACAAGATGACATACCTACTTACATGAGGCCCTAGGGATTGGAAGATCAGGTCCTGAAAATGTAAGGTGAAGTTGTATAATCAATATAGCCACTTGATCATATAATCAAGGTATCTTTGATGTAGGAGAATCGCTCCACCTCATTAATATCCAGCAAGCTAGCACATCAACACACATGGAGGAATGGGTTCCAAAGGAAGAGAGGCGTAATCCCTCTCATTTTGAACCCAAATTTAATTTTTTTTATGTAATTAAATAAAATTAAATGTTGTACGTCTCAAAGAATCTGATCCATGTGCCTTTGTATAGGTTTCATGTGAAGGCACCTTTAATGGATTACAGGTAGATGGGTTTAGGCCTAGTTCAAACTAGATGTCCATTGAATGTAATTAAATGCAATTCAATGCGAGTAGGTAGGTGGAGGGAAGGCTCGAGGAGCCCCTCTTTTGTAATATTTTCTTGTATCAAAATTCATGGGATGAGTAGTTGAGAGAGATGTAGAGAGAGATCAAGAGAGGAAAGGAGAAGAGATGAGACTCAGTTGCAGTCCATCCTTTCTAAATATTTGTACAGAAGCATTCAGAATTAATACAAAAGAAGTTTTTCCTGCATATGAGGTGTCTGTGTTTTTATGTAATATGAATGGATATTATTTGAATTTGTTTGTGTTTATTTATATATGTTTTTATATGGATATATGTTCCCTTTGTAGGAATTAGATATACTTCTCTATCTTTGTGGATTTATGAGTAGTTATGGGCTCTTAGGCTTGTGCATGGAATGCACACAAGAGTATTGAAAACGCTGTGAAGCCAATGCAAGGAGTTCACTTGAACTCTCTCTCGAGTTCAGAGAAGAGCGTTCCAAGTGGGAACAACAAAACCATTATGAAGCTCAGAAGGATTAGTTCTATGGAAATCCTATCAGAGTTGTTGAACACTCTGAAGAAAAATTACCAGAGTTACTCAACACTTTGAGAGAAGAAGGATCTTGAAGGAGTGCATCGAGCGAGCACAAGGAATGCACAAAAAGACTTTTGGAAAAAGTCTTAAGTATGATTCTATTAGAAACTTAGAGTGAAAAGAGTGCATATAGGAAACACTATGTTAAGTGTTAATCAAATTCAGCAAGAGAGTGCAAGGAGTGCACTAGATTTCGAGTGGCTTCAAGTCCACAAAATATCAAGAGGAAGAGTGTCTCCACTTCCAAGAGGGTAGAAGGATTTTTTAAGGGAGAAAATGGTCGAGACCCTTATAGATCCAAGTGAGTTAAAATATTAGGAGAGATAGTATAGTTGTGTACAGAGTCCCTACCAGGAGGGAAGAAATCCAAAAATAGTCCAAGTCTCGGACTGTGGGAGAAGAGAAGGTGTGCTCTAGGGATGAAGTCCCTTGAAGTTAACCAAATATTAGGAGGGAGAGAGTTTTTCAAAGAGTTCAAGAAGAGGCAAAGATGACATTCTTGCAAGGAAGAAATGTTCAAAGGGCCGAGCCCCTTTGAATTCTAAATCATTTCAAGCTTAGAAGGTGTAGCGTGGGTGCAATTCGAGTAGTTAGCTCATAGAGAGAGAAGATCAAAGGCTAATCCTTTGAAAAAGTTTGAGAAATCCTTCATCATATGGAAAGCATAGTGTTCACAGAGGGAGCAGGTACAACAACCATTGATCTTGGTGGGAGATCATATCTGGACCATTAGATCAGAGTCCATGCTCAAGGAGGAGTGCACAATGGAGGAGGATAAACTACAACCATTGGATATAGGAGTGAGGATTGACAATCATCTGCTCCAGGTAAGTTTCAAGGGATTTAACCCTCTACCCATTTTGAACTTCGTAAGTTCATAGGATTTTCTTCTTTCAAGGGTCGAGCATATGAGATCCATTTGGGAGTTTACAGAAGATATAACAATAGTAATATCCAGAAGAGTTGTGCAAGAGTTAATCAGATAAGTCCTTTGGACTTCGCGCATTCATGAGTTTTGGAGTGTGGAGGCATTGGGATCCCCAAAGTCCAGGGATACAGAGTAAATCAGGACAATTCATCTGTAAGGACGGGTGTCAATGGATTGTTTATTTCATAGAGATGGTAGTATGGGAAATCCGAAGTGTGGAACGTTCAATCGACACCTAAAGTACAGAAGGGCAGAGCTAATCGTAGCCATCCATTTCAAAGGACATGTGTCAGTAGATCCCTTAGTCCAGAGGAATTTTACTTTAGATGATTGTGAAATTGGAGCATTGGGGTGAGAAGTTGTCAAAGCCTTGGAGTATATCCTCACCATTGAAGCAAGAGGACACGTGTCATCAAATCCTGGAGTCTGAAAGGTAGACACTCCAGGAGGAAGGAATTGTAGTGTAAGGAGTTCTCAAGGATCCTGAAGCCTCAAACAGTGGAGCCCATATCCACCATTAATCTCAGTGGAGGTGTCACTGGATCATGTGCTTCGAGGGACAGAGACTTCGGGGAATATTTGATAGCATGGAGCGAAACCATTTGGAGGCCCGAAGTTCAAAGCCAAACATGTCCGTCAGATGCGGAAGACACATGGATAGTAGATATCAACTCCATTGGCTCGAGGTTCAAGAGGAAGAAGGTGCAAAAGAGGGTGGACTCCCGAAGGGCTGGGAGCCAGAGTGAATATCGACCGTCTATTGGAAAGGACACATGGAGCATGGATCTAAGCTCTGTTAGTTCAAGGTTCAGAGGAATTAAGTTTTGTTGGGGTGAGAATTCTCGAAGGTCGGAGTTCCTCAGGGTCGTCCATCACAATGGACACGTGTCGTCAGATTTGGAATTCAGGCGATAGAGAACTTATGGAGAATATTGTGTATGGTGTGTTTTAATCCATCGAAGCTAGAGCGTAAACATATTGTGGGCCATCAATCTTTGAAGGAACCAGAGCCATCTGATCAGCCTTTTCAGTGTTCAACACTCCGCGTGTTCTTGGTTGTGTTGTGTGGATGCCCAAAAATCCTAAAGCCCGAAGAAGAAGACATCTGAGCCATCCATTTGTTGAGGCTTCAGAGCCCTCAATTTAACACTTGGACATGTTCACCTATTCAACGATTTTGGAGGTTTGTGGAAAATAATCAGGAGAAAAATCATCGAAGCATGAGGCTTGAACGAGGCGTAGATCCATTGATCTGGTGGTGGAGTAAGAACCATTTGATCTAACTTTTTCGACGATCGACACTTTGTGAGTGTTATTGTGGATTGGACACAACTAAAAAATCATCGAAGGGATAAGTGCCTGAAGTATCGCCCTTTGGGTTAGCGCCTGGTCATGAACCTTAGTCATATGAAGATTTGGCTTGAGAAAAGGGTCTAAAGACCAAATTTGATTTAAAAGAGAAAAGGGGCTTAGATAAAAAGCACCTGTGGGTTCTTAGCATTGGACCTGCACATGAAAGATAAGGACACGTGTATAGGATTTTGGGGCTCAACAGGGCCCGAAGAGCCGATTTGTATCCCGATTGTGAATCATCCTAGATCGGGAGGTCAAACAGACCCCGGGTGTGGGAGGGGGTCTCCATAAAGTGGTATGAGAGGTCGATTTTGGTTTTAGGTAGCAAGAGAGTGAGGAAATGTTTTTCTGATACCAGAAAGTGGTATCAAAGTTGATTTTTTTTTCTGTAGATAATAGGCAAGAGAGGAGAAGAAATAGTATTAATGCTCTATGAATATTTTTTGCAAGTGTGTAGCATTCAGTAGACAACTGGGTGGGTTGAAGGAGAAGAACCATATGTGTTCTTGAAAGTAGAGGTGAAAGATGATTATTGAAGGCCATAAGAAGAAATCTCAAAGAGACCTTAAGAAGAAGGAAAAATAGCTCAAGGAGATGAAAGCAGAGCTTGACAGGTTGATATTGAAGATGAAACAAGAGGCATAGGTAAGCTGGAGGTATGAATGGCCCTTGAGAAATAAAGTAAACTAGCTTATCCAACAGTTGATTTCCAGAAGGCAGAAGTAGAATTTGAGGAGGTGGTTGAGGCATGATGAAACCCTTAGTTCCAAAGAGAAGGAAATGATTTACATGTGTGAACAAACGGTTGGAAGGAACCTCAGTGATAGGAAAGAGAGATCAACTGAAGATTTCATAAAATACTAGGTGGGAAGAGGTGGTATTAGATATTTCCAGGAGGGAAATGAGATGAGATCAATAAAATATCTCATAAACTGTCAGGAGGGCATAAGTGAAACTTCAAGTTTCCAAGTGGGAAAGGAGGATGAGATGATACTATCTGAGAGTCTCATGAAATCATAGGAGAGTTCATATAAAAAGTAATTGTTGAAAAAGGAGGAGGATCAGAGGCATATTCCGATCATTGGAGGAATCAGTATATTTATGCCAAGCAACCTAGTAGAGGCTAGTGCACATGATGAAGGTGCAGCAGAGGAGAGATAACCAACCAAGACTATCATAGAAAATTAGAAGAAGACATTGACATATTCCTAGGAGGTGGAAGAAGAAGAGGAGAATTCAGATTAGATGCTTACTCAGTGGGAGATAGAGTTGAAGTTGTTGGAGGATTGGTTGAGCAATCCAGGCATAGAAGAAGACTGCCAGAGGGATGTAGTTGTGAATATTGAAGAAAAATTCTAGGATCAGGAGCAGCTGGATGAAGTTGGACTTGTAACAGCACAAGGAGAGGATATGACAGAAGGATAACTGTCAGAGGATATCATTGGGCAACAAATCAGTGGCACTACTGTAGAAATGGAATCTGGAGTGGAGTGGAAAACCAGTGCCACAGGAGATAGAAATAGCATGGGAGATCAAATTGATCTACCCATTGATTTGTGTGAAGGATTGGAAGCCCTGGAGGAAAGGATAATAGTGCAGATTCATCTTATCCAACATGTCAAGTTGGAAACTGATGAAGAGGAGATGCATTAGAGAAGACTGCAAAGGAGGAGCCAACCAGTAGACCAGTTGGACAGAGTAATAGAGGAGATAAGGAGGTTGATGTTGAAGTCAGCAGAGGAGATAGTCATTAGCAGAGAGAGTCTGATCATAGGATATCCTGTAGTAGAAGAGAAACAACAATAGAAACAAAAAGGAAGAGGATCAGATGGACAACTCCAAATTCAAGTATGGGACCCTAGAGGATCTCAACCTCAGCAGCAGGGGAGCCATGAGCATGAGATCATGTTTTTTTTAGCACAGGAGTATGATTCAGGAGAATCGCTCCACTTCATCAAGCACTAGCAAGGAAGTGCATCAATGCACATGGAGGAATGTGTTCCAAGGGAAGAGAGGTGCCAACCCTCTCATTTTGAACCCAAATTTAAAATTTTTGATGTAATTAAATGAAATTAAATGTTGTAAGGCTCAAAGAAGTCGCACCATGTGCCTTTGTATAGGTTGCATGTGAAGTCATCTTTAATGGATGACAAGTATATAGGTTTAGGCCTAGTTCAGACTAGATGTCCATTAAATGTAATTGAATGCAATTCAATGCTAATAGGTAGCTGGAGGGAAGGATCGAGGAGCCCCTCTTTTGTAAAACTCTCTTGTATCAAAATTCATGGGATGAGTAGTTGAGAGAGTTGTAGAGAGAGATCAAAAGAGGATAGGATAAGAGATGAGACTCAATTGTAGTCCATCCTTTGTAAATATTTGTACAAAATCATTCATAATTAATACAAAAGAAGTTTTTCCTGCATATGAGGTGTATGTGTTTTTATGTAATATGAATGGTTATTCTCTGAATGTTTTCTATGTTTATTTATGTATTTTTTTAGATCCATGTATGTTCCCTTTGTAGGAATTATATATACTTCTCTATATTCATGGATTTATGAGTAGTTTTGAGCTCTTAGGCTTGTGCAAGGAGTGCACACCAGAGTATTGAAAACTCTGTGAATCTTTTGAAAGGAGTGCACTTGAACTCTCTCTCAAGTTCAGAAAAGATAATGCTAGGTGGGCACACCAAAACCTTTATGAAGCTTAGAAGGAGTAGTGTCAGGGAAGGCCTATCAGAGTTGTTGAACACTCTGAAGAAAATTTACCACAATTATTGAACACTCCAAGTGAAGAAGGATCTGCAAGGAGTGCATCGAGCGAGCACAAGGAGTGCGCAAGAAGACTTTTGGAAAAATTCTTAAGTCTAAGAATTTTGGAAACTCAGAATGAAAATAATGCACATGGGAAACACTTTGTTAATTGTTAGTCAAATTCAAGGAGAGAGTGCAAGGAGTGACCCAGAGGTCGAGTGGCTTCAAGTCCACAAAATCTCAAGAGGAAGAGCGTCTTCACTGCTAGGAGGGCAGAAGGATTTGTTAAGGGAGAAAAGGGATGAGACTCTTAGATATCTTAGCGAGTTCAAAGCTCGGGAGAGATAGTATAGTTGTGTACAGAGTCCCTACCAGGAGGTCAAAAATAAAATAGCATTCCAAGTCTCGGATTGTGGGAGAAGAGAAAGTGTGCACCAAGGCTGAAGTCCCTTAAAGTTAACCAAATCTTAGGAGGGAGAGAATTTTTCTAGGAGCACAAGAAGAGGCCAATATGACAACCTTGTAGGGGAGAAACATTCAAATATTCAAGACCCTTTGAATTATAAATAATTTCAAGCTCAGAAGGTGTAGCGTGGGTGGAAGTTGAGCAGTTAGCTCACAGAGAGAGAAGATCGAAGGATAAGCCTTTCAAAAAATTTGAGAAATCCTTCATCAGTTAGAAAGCATAAAGGTCATAGAGGGAGAAGATACAATAGTCATTTATCTTAGTAGGAGAGAATATATGTATCGTTAGATCAAAGTCCAGGCTCGAGGAGGAGCGCGCAATAGAGGAGGATAAATTTCAGTCATTGGATCAAGGCACGGGGATTGAAAACCATTTGATAAAAGTAATTTGCATGGGGTTTAACCCTCTATCCCCTTTGAACTTCATAATTTGGAGGATTTTCTTGTTTCAAGGGTCGAACGGATGAGATCCATTCGGTAGTTTATAGGAGATCTAATAATCGTTAGATCCAGAAGAGTTACGCAAGAGTTACTCAAAGAAGTCTTTTGGACTTCACGCATTCGGGATTTTTGGAGTGTGGAGGCATTGGGATCCATGAACTATTAGGATCTGGAGTAAATCAAGACCGTTCATCTGTAAGGATGCATTTCAATGGATCATTGAGTCCAGAGGGATGGTAGTTCAGGAAATCCAAAGTGTGGAACATTCAATCCACCTGAAGTCCCGAAGGGAGGAGTGAATCATAGTCATCCATTTCAAAGGAAACATGTCATAATATCCCTTAGTCTGGAGGCATTCTACTCCAGAGGATTGCGAAAGTGGAGCATTGCGGAAAGAATTTTCAGAATCCCTGGAGTAGATCCTCATCATTGAAGAGGTAGGACACGTGTCATTAGATCCTGGAGTTCGGAAGGTTGACACTCTAGGAGGAAGGGATTGTAGTGGCAGGATTTCTCAAGGCTCTTGAAGCCCAGAAAAATGGAGCCCATATCCACCGTTAATATCAGTGGACATGTGTCACTGGATCCTATGCTCTGGGGAAAGACACTCCAACGAAACGTTGAGAGCATGGAGTGAAACCATCCAGAGGCCCGAAGGCCGAAGCTAATCCTGGTCATCAGATGTGGAAGACACGTGGACAATAGATTTGAACTCTGTTGGTTCTAGGTTTGGGAGTAAGAAGGTGCAAAAGATGATGGACTCCCGAAGGGACAAGAACCAAAGTGAATCTCAGTTGTTCATTGGAAATGACACATGGAGTGTGGATCTGACCTTTTCTAGTTCATGGTTCTAAGGACTTAAGTTGTGTTAGGGAGAGAATTCCTAAAGGTCGAAGTTCATTAGGGTCTTCCATCATAGTGGATAGGTGTCATCAAATCTAGAAGTACGACGATAGAGCACTTCGGGAGATTGTTTTGTATGGTTCGTCAAAATCCACTGAAGCAGGAGCACTGAAGAATTGTGGGTCGTCGATCTGTGAAGGCACTAGAGCCATTCGGTCAGCCTTTTCAACATTCGACACTTTGTGTATGTTGGGTTGTGTTGTGTGGATTCCTAAAACTCCTGAAGCCTGAAGAAGAAGAGATTTGAGCCGTCCATTTTTTAAGGCCGGAGAGTCGACTATTTAACACTTGGGCGTGTTCGCCAATTTGGTGATTTTGGAGGTTTGCGGAAAAGTATTGGGGGGAAATCATCGAATATTGAGGCTCGAAAGAGGCGTAGAGGCATTGATCTGGTTGTGGATTAAGAACCATACGATTTTCCCATTTCGACGATCGACACTTTGTGAGTGTTATTGTGGATTGGACGCAGCTAGAAAATTGTGAAGGGTGAAGTGCCCAAAGTAGCACACTTTGGGTTAGCACCTAGTCATGACCCTTGGTCATATCATGAGGAGTTGGCCTGAGAAAAGGAAATAAATGAAAATTTTGATTTAAAAGAGAAAATGGGGTTAGACAGAAACTTCATGCGGGTTCTTAGAATTGGACCTACGCATGACAGAAAAGGACCTGTGTATAGAATTTGGGGGCTCAGCAGGGCCCAAAGAGCTGATTCGGCTCCTGATTATGAATGATCCTAGACCGGGAGGTCGAGTGGACCCAGAGTCATGGAGTGAATTATTAATAATTTATTACAACAAAAACAAGTCAAACATACAATAGTTATAAGCATCGGTAAGAATGTAATTAATCATAGAAAAAACTCATGGAGATGGGTGGGAGGGAAAAAATCTTGTTGGAGAGAATGGCCACAAGCCTGATCAATACGTATATTAATCAGGATACCACGTACATATGAAATCTTCTCTTCATGTTCTCTTAGAATATTACTTCTCCCTAAAGACTGAGAAAATATAAGATATCCCAAGAAAAACTTATGATTCCCCAGATAAGAGGAAACAAGATAAGGGATGACCTCGGGTCCTAAGAAGGACTCTTTTCCCACATCCAAAACATGTTTCTTCTTCATATGTAAATCCTTTGAAAGGACCCCAAGATGAAAACATTACTACTCTATAGTATGAGTCTTTGACTTCTTTCGAATGGCCACATACTAGTATTTATATAAATATGTGGGAGAAGGTGGTTGAAATTTTTCATGGAACAAATCTATATCCCCAAAAGGATATGAATCAGAACTCCCAAAGGATGACTAAATATCACCTTGAGTATGTTGTGACAAGTCATCCTTGAATGGAAATAACACATATGTTACCATATCATCATCAAGATGCCAAACATATGAATCATATACACATGGAGACCATTCCTTTGAAGATGACAACTCAAACTCAAATCATATACGCATGGAGACCATTCCTTTGAAAACGACAACTCAAACTCTTTTGCTTGAGATCTACCTTCAACGTCGTAAATAGCATCTTCATTAACAATGATGCAACCCAAAACCCATCTACGTCTCCCAACATGTATGAAATAATCAATATCTCTATCAACCACATTAGAAGTGTCTTCCACAAGATCATCCATGTCACTTATGCTGATCATTTCTTCATATTTATGTGCAGGAGGAAAGTGAGGAAAGATAACTTCACCTTCATCAAGTGAGATAATGGACACCGATATCTCATCTCGATCTTCATCATTGATATATTCTTTAGGGTATTATTTTTCTAGCACCTCTTCTACAGTGGGTGGATGATACTCTTCTTAAGTTTCACATTCATCACTTAGTGTCTTGTCATCCACCAAAAAGCCTTCTCTTTAAAGAGTGTCTTTGAGCTCTTAGAAAGTATCTTGAAAAATCTAAGTAGTTGGTCGAAAATGCCTAAGAAATTATTCAATGAGATTTGTAGAATACCGAATACTTTTCAGATCACACGAGTGTGCAAGATAATTCCTTTGACTTGATTCCATAGAATATACAAAAACATTCATCCGCACATATTCATGTAGCACATTTAACCTTGAAGAATACTTCATAAAATTCATGACATGGGTGACTACTAGAGTTGGGTCACCATTGAACTTGGGGAAACGTTCCCTCCACTTGTTAGAGCAATGATATGGATATCCATGGATATTATGAACATCAAAATAAGGGTACACATTATGGAATTCCCATGGTAAGTCTCGTGATTCCATGGTTCCATTACTTAGGGTAATTCCTCAATGGAATCTCTGATGAAATTTATGAAAATCTCATCAAAAATTGTAAAGGTAACTTCCCTCAAATGGAGTCGCCAGGAAAGCTTATAGCAAAAGGATTTGGGATACAATATTGTCAAATTATTGTTAGGGAAAAAAAGAGGATTCAAAATCATCCCCAACAATGACGCCAAAATTTTATCGCACTAAATGTGGGTTGGGAAAATCCCAACCCAATCCATGAGATGGAAATAACTGTGTGAGAGTCTATTGGCACAATGGAAGACCCAAGGTTCAACTCTCAAGAGCGCACCAACAAATCCCTAACTACCATCCCTTTTGGAAACACCTGCGAAGCAGATGAAGTCTCTCCCGAGGTAGAGGCAGGGGTGGTTGAAAGACTCAAGTGTTTGCAACCTTAGTTGGGACACAGATATATGATTATAAAACTTAATAAAGAGCTTAGCACTGTTGGTTATTTAATATGCAGTTAATATCCACTTTGTTGATAACACAGGGCTTCACACCATTCACAGTAATCTAACATATTCAAGAACTTAGCATCGGTAAATTGCATCAAATCTAACAAATAAGGAACTTAGCATATACACATGGATCATATCTAACATTCTACACACCATAAGAACTTATCTATATACTCATATCAAAGCACTTAGAAAATAATCACATCAATGCATCAAAACAAGGCATAAAGAAGACAACATCATATTTACGTGGTCCACTCCCACCCTGGAGCTATGCCCACCAACTCTTCTTTATTATCGTCGGCCAAATGGTTACAAGCACAGAGACTTAGAAACCCTTACTCCACAACTCGCTAGATCCTTCTTCCTTGCCTTACAACACAAAGCCTTTTCCAACTTCCTACAATGACTTGCACTTAGCCCTGCAAGTCTCTCACAGTATGCACAAAGAACTTAAATACCTTACTTGCACTTAGCATAGATCACATAGATGTTGATCTTCGACTACTACTTATTTCTTTCCTATCCTTCTATTTATACATACAAAAGTGGCCTAAGAGTGGGTAAACCCATGGGCCATCATCCATTTCCCATTACATATTCCCAAAACCCAAAAAGGGACCCAAAAGTGGGCCGCGATTCCGCAATCTCTACTTCGTCTGGTGCTCCATCTTCGACAGGATGTCGAAGTCCCAAAATGGTCAAATATGACCAAGATTATGCCAAAAATTGGTCAAGGGCCAACAAGCCCCCAACACTCACATGTGACTCGTCCCGAGTCACTCTGGTCTGAGCAATTCTGCCTCAAATTCTTTGAGCTTGGCTCGAGTTGCTTCAACTTGCTACAGTGCTAAGGCCTCTTTCTTAGTGAAATCCTGGATCACTGTGTCGTTTAGTGTCCCTTCTAAGTGTTGTTCTATGGTGATGACGATTTGTTCCATTTCGGCTCCTTGGCTTTCAAATTCAGTGAACAGTTGGCATGCGTTTTCTTGCACTGGTTTAAGTCACTAAGAGACTTCCATCACTTTACTTTGAATCGTGTGGATATTTTTTTGGGTGGTGATTTGTTCTTGAAACCATTTCATTCTTTCCATTGGTGACAAGGCCTTCAGTTGTGCCTATAACGTATCGGCGTGTTGCTTTGCTTCTTGGAGCTGCTACTCCAATGCCTGTAACTATGGATTCTCTGTGAGGTTCTCGTAATTCTGGGCACTCTGGTTACCTAACTGCTTGGATTCCAAGGCAAGAGATTTTAATCTGCCAACTGTGCTATGGGCAATTTCTTCCCTTAGGTCTCTTACCTCCTGTGGAGTTTTGGGTACAGCGCGAAGCTCTAGATCTATGATGCGTTGTTGTATCTTCTGGATCACATCTTTGAGCTGTGCCACCTGCTATGAGATTCTTTCTTCAATTTTTACCTCAATGACTATCACAGAGTGAAGTTCTTTGTTGACCACTTCCTTTACCTCCAGTTGCTCCGCCAACAACTATTCCTTTCCTTATTGTAGTTGTGATTTCTCGTCATTCAATTTTTCTTGGAGAGCACTCTTTTCTTGTTCTGCAACACTGGGTTGTTCTACAAGTACTCCTTGTACTTGTGTCAAATCCTGGATGGATTTCTCTGCTTCATCTTGTGCTTTTCAAAGTTGAGCCTTGACTGAATCCGTGATTCAGTGGAGTTGAGTTGGCTCATCTCCTTCTTCTAGTGTTCTAACTGACAGGGTCACAGTGGATACTACGCTCCTCAACTGAAGTTCCTGTTGCACTCCTTGGAGCTCTATCTCGATACGACTATACATCGCCTCTTGGTTGGCTTCATGCTTCTTTGCAATCTCTAGTGAAGCATTGTTCAATGCAGCGATGATGAAGTTGAACTCATCCAGGGTGAGGAAAGTCTCGAACTTGGTCTTGGTTGCTTTCATTTTCTTTCTGGAAGAAGGCTTCTGGGGGGACACCTTTCTTTTGTTTGAGGGTTCCTCCTCATCCTTATGCGATGTTTCCTCACCGATCTCTTCTCCAGCACCTCATTCCTCTGGTGACATAGACGCAGTCTTCATGGATGTATTGTGTACATCCTGAACTTCTTCAAGATTCTTTGTTTTACTAGGTCCGGGTGAGT
>ML860097.1:0-20176 GCA_009831015.1 Picea engelmannii
AGTGTAAGATCCAAGCAGTCATCCGAAATGAAAGGAACCAAATGCATACATAAGAAGGTTATAACGATCAAATATGACACATACCATGATACCTCAGACCAATTACCTCATGGAGCAAGAGTCCTCTCTGATGCAAGTCCAGGACGGTAGTGATGGAAGCTGGTACTGTTGACAGGACAAAGCTGGCTGAAAAGAAGAAAGATGGGCCCTCCAAGGCCATGCTCAAGTCGCTCCTGCTCTCGATACTCCATGTCTAGGACCATGTGGGCCTCGAGACATGATCTCCTAGTTATCCCTAGATATCGGGGATAACATGTCTGGCCGATAAACATATCATCAAGGAACCAAAAATAAACAAAAAATACATGAAGTGATTACATATGAGGGGGTTACACACCTCCCTATTAATGGTTATAATCCATAAAAATTGTTTAATAGAAAAAAAAACCTTCATACACCATTCATTGCTTCTTGAAGTGTTCCAAAAATCCCATGGGTTATGATAGTGAGATATTTTTTAGAACCTCAACTCAAAGACAGTCAAAATCCTAGAGCCAGGATTCATGAAGATAAGTATAAGAATGCCCTTATTGGCACTCTTTGATATCCTAGGTTTATTTTTTCATTTCAAGGTCATAATTGGATAGCCTATCTAAATTCCTTGTTATTTTCCCTATAAACATGAGAAAACCTAATGTGAGAGAAGGAAGGTTGCAATTGTTTGATGTCTCAGTAGAGGGATTGTAACATGAAATTTCTAAATTCAGCATTTTCATTTATCCATTGTATCACAAGGATGGAGTCCCCTATAAATTGAAGATGAGAGATTCCTTTTTTAATAACAAGTAAGAGAAGTGAGAATTCCTACTCAATATTGTTGAAGAAGCTAGAATTTCTAGGAGAGTTCCTATATATTTTAATTCCACTTTTATTGCTCTCATTCCAAAAGTGGATTTTCCTAATACTTTTGAGGGATTTAGGCCTATCTCCCTATGCAAATTCATTTGCAAAATCATTTCCAAGGTCATGGAAGTTATACTAAATACTATCCTCTCATAAGTAATCTCTCTTAAACAGTTTGGCTTCCTGGAAGGGTGCTAGAGACATTAGGCTATAGGATCATTGGAAGGGTGCTAGATACATTAAGCTATAGGATCATTGCTAGAGGGAATGCACACTATCAAAAACTGACATATTCCATTAGAAATGATCAATTTATATATATCTAAGTCATATGATAGGGTCTCATGGTTCTACCTCCACTTACCCTTAATTCACATAGTGTTCTCACTTCCTTTGTTCAAGTGAATTATGGGATGTGTGATTATTTCCTCCTTTATTGTATTGATTAATGGATCAACATCAAACTTGTTTAAGTATTCAAGGGAGATTATAAAGGGCTTCCCACTCTCACCCTGCCTCTTTATTTTGGTAGAAGAGGGATTAAGTAGAGACACTAGTGAAGCTAGGAGAATGAGGAGAATCAAAAGTGTGAGAATAGGATCTGAAGCTCTCACACACTCATTGTTCAAAGATGATTTTCTCTTATTCTATTTTGAATCAGAAAGGGGGGCGCGATTTTTCAAGAACATTTTATATACCTTTACAACAAGGCCCTAGGCATGGAAATAAATGAGAATAATTATGCAGTTTATACGGTTGGTTTGGAGGGTATCCAATATTTGGGTATTGGAGAGTGATTTTATTTTCAACACTTAAACGTGTAAGAATGGGTTAAAAATATGGGATTTACTCTTAATCCAAATTTCTATGGAAAGGAAAATCGGTATTGATTATTGTCTAAAATTGAAAAAAACATCTTGTTTTGGTGCAATAGGTGGTTGTCTAGGGGAGGTAGATTGGTTTTGATAAAGTTAGTACTAGAAGCTATTCTAGTAAACTGGCACACCCTAGCTCATATACCTAAAGGTATACATGAAAATATCAGAAACATTTGTTTCAATTTTATGTAGCAAGGGAGCAGTGAATACAAAAGGACTCATTTGGTTAAGTGGAAGAGAATTGCATCTCCAAAATCCCTGGGGGTTGGGGGATGAAGAACATACATTTATTTGGTAAATATCTAGGAGAAAAATCATTATGGAATGTCATCACAAAGGAAATCCTATGGAAAAGTATTATAATACAAAAATACATTGCTCCAGGAACTCTCTTGGACTAGATTAGAAAGGAAAGGAAGAGTATAGTGAATGTATCCAACAAGTGGAAGGAAATGATACTATCCTTCACAATCATAGGTTATTTTTTGGTATCACAAGTGGGAGATGGATCACAAGTAATATTAGGGGTAGATGAAATTATGGGGTGTGGTAGGGACATATTCCTCTGTGACGAAATGATACACCACCTATAAGTAAATTGTATATGCATGTATTTAATTTGGTTGACATCCGAGATGACACGTGGTGGTGTGAAATTCCAATACAAATATAAATCCATGAATAAAATACGCATGGCATCTTCTAGGATTGCAATGAAACTTAGTTTCTATGAGCCAAATGGTTGATGCAAAGGTTGATACAATCTTCTTTAAAATAGGTAGTTTAGATTGGAACTTTGTACAATTTGGATGTGACTACTCAAGTCACGGGTAATGGAAATGCAACGTCCATGGGAAAGGCCAAATCAATGAAAACATTGAAGATATCAAGCATAATGTTGTGGAACCATTGGATGCGACATCTTGGTGGAAAGAACCTAAGCAAATTTTGCACTAAGAATATTATCCATGGAATTGATGACCTAAATAACTCTTTTCATATTTTTGAGGTATGTGTACTCAAAAAGGAGAATATGATTCAGTTTTCCTTGAGTAATAACAAAGCTCAAGAGGTTCTTGAGTTTCTGCATTATGATATTTTTGGGCCTATAGATGCAATATCCATTGAAGGGCCTCGTTGTTTTATCACTTTTATTGATGACTTCTCACAAAATTCAAGAGTTTAATTCATGAGGAAGAAAAGTGATGTTTTCAAAATTTTTAAGATCTTTGTTTGCTTGGTTGAAAGGTAAAGAGGGAAGAAGGTGAAGGATGTAATAAGAGAAAATGGTGACGAGTATTGTTCTAATTAGTTAGATTTATTTTGCAAATACTGGGGTTTTTCAAGGAAAAAGACCACTCCACATACTCTTAAGAAAAATTAAGTTGATAAGAGATTGAATCAAACCTTGATGGAGAAAGAATAGAGCATGAAAGTGGTTGTTGGTTTAAGCAAAATAATTTGTGCTAAAGAGGTTGCAAGAGATAAATATTTAACCAATAGATCACCTTTTGGGTGATAATACAGATCAAGAGGCTTGGAATGGAGAGAATCCCTCTATTTCACATCTCAAGCATTTTGGGTGTGAGGCTTACATGCATGTACCTAAGCTAAACAAGGAAAAGTTTGACTACAAATCAATCAATTGCATCTTTATTGGATATTTAAGAGGAGTGAAGGGCTACAAGTTATGGATTACATCTAAGCATTGAGATACCCACAATTGGAATGTCATCTTCAAGGAGGAGAAATGGTGTGAATATCATCATGAAGAATTTGTACGGATAGAAAAGCTACAACATGTAGTGGTTCCATAATTCCAATGTGGAGCCAAAGATCAAGTTGAATGTCAAAGGGACCAAATGTAGAAATTTCATAAGAAGGAATTCAAAATTAGCGTGAATAAAATCTACCATTAAGACTTAGTGAAAATGTGCATCTTGAATATGATCAATGCGAGTCATTGTTGGTAATTGATGCAGTCTTGTCAATCATCTGACATGATGCAATCTATTTACAATTTTCTTTTATGTCAGTTAGTATTCAGATATAGATTGTCTGACTAAATAATGCATGCAAAATGCATGAGTAGTTTTCTAAAATCAATTGTTGTAAGCGTTCAATCAGGAGCAGCTAACTATTTGTTCTATGAGGCTATGTATTGTTATAAAGATCAAGGTTGATCACAATGAATGCAACCTTTTGGTGCAATTAAAATTCTTTCTTCTTTCTATGATATTGTGATTTAATCATTTAGTATTCAGTATATTGTTATGCTATTTCATTGAATGATTATCTAGTCCATAGATAGGCCTACATAGATCCTTCATTTGGTATCAAAGCTGGTTGTTGTTTTAGGGTAATCATGTCAAACTCTAATTCATTGCCCATTCCAGAATTTAATGGAAGTGATTATGATTATTGGTGCATCAAGATGATGATTTTTTTGATAGGGAAAGATCTATGGGAGATTGTAGAAACGAGTTATGTAGAGCCAGAAGATTGGACCACTCTTAATGCAAATGATAGAGTAGCTAAGAAGGAATCTAGAAGGAAGAATGCTCAAGATTTATTTCATATTCAAATTGCTCTTGATAAAAGCTTGTTTCCAAGAATTGCAGGTGCAAAGACAGCAGTCGATGCCTAGAAGACTCTACAAGAATCTTACAAAGGCAGTGGTCAAGTCAAAGTTGTCAAGCTACAGACATTGGAAAGAGAATTTGAGAATTTGAAGATGCAAGAAGCTGAAAATGTAAGTGATTATTGTGTGAGAGTAAAAGATGTAGTCAATAAGATGTCTACTCTTGGAGAAATTTTGGACAAAGAGGTTTTGATTAAAAAGGTGTTGAGGTCTCTAACACCAAGGTGGAACCATGTTGCCATAATCATTGAAGAAAGTAAGGATTTGTCTACTCTTCAGTTTGATCACCTGGTTGGATCTCTTATGTCTCATGAAGAAAGATTGATAGGTTCATTTGGAGAAAGTAGTGAGAAAGATTTTTCTTCAAAATTGCAAATTACAAAGAATGAAGATGCCAACACTAGCAGCAAAATAAACCAAAGCCAAGGTATAGGTCAAAATCAGAATTATCCAAGAGGAAGAGGCAGAGGAAGATTTGATAAAAGAAATATCCAGTGTTATTATTGTAAAAGGTATGGTCACTTTGAAAGGGATTGTAGATTAAAAGAAGGTAATAATAACAAAGGTGTTAATTATGCTCAAGAAGGTGATGAAGCCTCTTCAAACAATTTATTTTTATCTTATGAAAAAGCTGAAAATGGCACTAAAGATATTTGGTATTTAGATTCAGGGTGTTCTAACCACATGTCAGGAAATAAGAAGCTATTTTCTACAATGGATGGGAGTTTCAAATCCAAGATCAAGTTGGGTGATGACAAAGCATTGGAGGTTGTTACAAAAGGAGCTATGGAAGTCCATACTAAAGAAGGTATGAAAAGTGTTAAAGAAATTTATCACACTCCACAATTAAAGCATAATTTATTGAGTGTTGGTGACGCAGGCGCGCCCAAACCACGCGGACACGTCCGCTCTCACAGGATCTTCTTTTTCTCGGCCCGAAGAACTCTAAGGTTCTTCTATTTCCCTATCAGGAAATCTGCTCCCACAGTTCTTTCGTGCGATCCCCCCTTACTTGGTTTTATCGGGGAATCGGAACTCGTGACTTCGCGAGTTCAAAGATTGAGCGCTGGGCTCTCGGATCTCGAGACCCGATGGTCAGTCAACTCGCTGACTTTTCCCCCAGGGATTTCGCTACTCGCGATCTCGCTACTCGCGGTACCAAACTTTTGGTTCTCCAACCTCCGATACCCAAGACGTCGAAACTCGCGATCTCGCTCCCTCGCGACTTCACTTCTCACGAGGCCGAATAACTTCTACGTCGACTCCCGAGGTCTGAGATTCCGAGACTCGCGACCTCGTTCCCTCGCGACTTCGCGATTTCCGTAGCCAAGTTCTCGGGCCTTTTCTCACGAGGTCCCAAGACACAATCCCACGCGCAGATCCAACGATCCTCCTACGATCTGGATCCGACGACTGTCCTTCTCTCGCTACTCACGTCCTCGTGACTTGAACACCCAACACTCGGGCTGTCAACCTGTGAGCTCCCGAGTTCGCGAGATCTCTCGATATCCGACACATGTCCCCTTCAGATGGACGGTTCACAACCTCCTTGCCACTTTGCCGCCTCGTGTCTTCGCACCTCGCGACTTTTAATGCCAAACACTTGGGCGTTCACCCATGCGAGCTCCGAGTTCGCGAGATCTCTTGATCTCTGCCACCTGTCCTTTCATATGAATGGCTCTCAGTCTCTCGCCACTTCGCTACTTCACACCCAAATCCTTGAGTCCTTTCTCACGAGGTCCCGATACACGATCTCGTGAACAATCCAACGGCTCTGACCGACTTGGATCAATGGTGCCGCCGCTCCTGAGCTTTGAATCCTCCCCACGTCTGCGTTGTAACTACCTTGCACCTCTGGGAGATCCAACGGCTCTCGGCACTTCGTGAAATCTCTTCCAAAGATTTCGTCCGTCCGTTCTCCCCTTGAGGATTCTGCGAAATAAAGAAGTGTCTCTCCACGAGACTCGTTTGCTCGCTCACCAACCTTCGACGCTTCCTCCGACTTCCAACGACAGTTTCCCTGCGCTTGTTCTTCGGTGAACTCGAAGGCCTATACCTCCTGAGCTTGTTCTCAACTTCTTAAGTCCTTCAGAGAACTTCTTGCACGCACTCCGTGCAGAAAATCTTGAATCACGTCTAAGTGTTGAAGTCACTCAACTCTGCGCACTCCTGCAACAACAATCTCCCAAAGCTTTTGCTCAGTGTCTCGACTGAGGCTCTCCTTAGCCCGCGCACACCTTGCACGGCTTTAGCAACCCACTTTCACTTCTGGGTGCTTTGAGAACAAGAGTTTACTCTCTGAGCCTTCTATCAATGCACTCCTTGTGGACGACTCCAACTACACTCCTTGCAGGAATCCTTGCTCAAAAGAGAAACAATTGTAACTCACCTCACCTCCTCTCAGACTTCAATCTCGACACATGAAGTCATACACACAGCATGATAACAAATGCATAACAGGAAGAAATGTTTATGAACAGAGCATTCAACACACACACAGAGAATAACACAACAGCCATGAATCTGAATCAACTTCTCTATTAATTCAAGATCTGTACATGGGTGTTCTTTCCAACTATCTGCTATTCTCCTATGCTCTCTCTTGATTCTTCTTTTTCCTGTTAATCGATAATAATACAACAACACAATGAGGGTGTCTATATTCGGGTTTTCCCTCTTCCTTCTAGAACTATCTAATCTAAGAATTCAATTCTATCTACCTGCAACTACTACTATAAATGCCTATGTCTATCTCAGACGAGAGCGTATGGCTCGAGGTCTGATTACATTTTTACCAAGGTGTTTTCATTAAATGATCTCATTTAAGTTTGGCGCGTCAACTTCAAGAGAAGATTTTAAAATTCAAAAACTTGCGTTGGACATCTTCCAGCTGTCTTCTGCTTCCACGTTGGTTTTGCTTGTCGTGAGGGATGCTCCTGCATCATACTCCCTCGCTTGAAAATTTGCATGGGATCTTGTCCATGAGATCCTGCACGGTATGTCCATGCTTCAAAATTTTTGCTTCAGTCTCCCAGCTAGCATCTTCAATTGGATGACCCTTCCATTTGACCAAATATTCAAAATATTATTTCCTTCTAGTTTTCTTACCCACTCTTTTATTCAGTATCTGCTCCATCTTTGGCCTCTCTGCAACTGGCATCTTCTTCTGCCACTGGACCTCTGGTTGTTCATCACTTGTTCCTGCTTCCTCAAGCTTGTATGGGTATAAATCCGAGACATTGAACATCAGAGATATTCCAATGCCCTCTGGTAACTCAATTTCATAAGCATTCTCTCCCATCTTCTTCAAGACCTTGCATGGTCCGATTTTCTTCATCTTCAGCTTGTTGTATGTTCCTCTCAGGAACCTTTCCTTCCTCAAATGTGCCAGAACCACATCACCAACTTCAAACTGAAGTTGTCTCCGATGTTGATCTGCTCTCCGCTTGTACTCCTGACTTGACTTCAATAGTCTCTCCTTCACCTGGTTGTGAAGTTCCTTCATCGCTTTAGCGAATTCTCCTGCACTAGCACTGCTAGTATCAGTCTGTTCTGAATCCCTCAATTTAGAAACCCCTCTTGGTTGCCTTCCATATACAATCTGAAATGGACTTTTGCCTGTGCTCCTGTTCACTGAATCGTTGTAACAAAACTCTGTCTGTGGCAATATACTGTCCCAACTGCTATGATGCTCCATCACTAAGCTCCTCAGCAAGTCTCCTAGACTTCTATTGACTACTTATGTTTGTCCATCCGTCTGAGGATGATAAGCAGAACTAAACATCAAATTAGTTCCTATCTTCTTCCATAATGTTCTCCATAAATACCGTATGAATTTAGTGTCTCTGTCCGAAACTATGCTTTTCGGCAATCCATGAAGTCGAACAATCTCTTTGAAAAACAAATTTGCGATGTGAGTGGCATCATTGGTCTTTTGGCATGGGATAAAATGTGCCATCTTAGAAAACATGTCAACTACCACAAATATTGAATCAACACCTCTTTGTGTCCTCGGTAATCCCAACACTAAATCCATGCTGATTTCATCCCACGGCTTGTCTGGTATGGGCAATGGCTGGTAGAATCCTGCATTCTTCTTTCTTCCCTTTGAGTGCTGGCAAATCCTGCACCTGTCTACAAACTTCTTGACTTATGACCACATCCCTAGCCAAAAGTATGACTCGCTCAGCTTTGCAAATGTCTTATCATGGCCAAAATGTCCTACCAATCCTCCACTGTGATTTTCCTTTAACAAGTTCTCCCTCATGGAACAATTCGAAATACACAGTTGATTGCCTTTGAACAACAATCCGTCCTGGATCATGTACTCTATCCACTGGCTTCTGTATCTGAGAACTGGATTCTCAGTTGCTTCATAAGATTCCTTAAATTCTGAATCATCTGCATACATTTCCTTAAGATCATCAAAGCCTAACGTCCTGACTTTGAACTCCTGCAACAGTAAACACTTCCTGCTCAAGGCATCAACAACTTTGTTAGCAATACCAGAAATATGTTTTATCACAAAAGTGGAATTTTGCATGTATTCAACCCATTTAACATGCCTCTGATTCAACTTTTCTTGTTGAGTCACAAATTGTAATGCATGGTTATCAATATATAAAACAAATTCCTTTGGGATCAAATAGTGCCTCCATTTCTTCAATGCCTGTATGATGGCATAGAATTCTTTATCATATGTGGAGTACTTTTCTTTTGCCTCATTCAGCTTCTCACTGAAATATGCAATCGACATGTCTTCCTGACTCAAGACCGCTCCTATGGCAAACCCGCTTGCATCACATTTCACCTGAAATGTTTTCTGGAAATCCGGCAACACCAAAACTAGTTGCTCTGTAATATTTCATTTCAACAAGTTGAAACTCTTCTCAGCCTCTTCCTTCCAGTGAAAATATTTATGTCTTTTCTTTACTGTATCCATCATTGTTGCGCTAATTCCACTGAAATTCCTGATGAATTTTCGGTAGAAACTAGTCAGTCCATGAAAACTCCTCACCTCAAATACGTTCCTCGGTGATGGCCAATTCTTGATTACCTCCACCTTATCCGGATCCATCCTCAACTCATTTGCTGAAATAAAAAAACCCAAATAAATGAGTTATGTCTTCATAAATGAGGACTTCTTCATATTTATCAGCAACTTCTCCTGCTGTAGCTTCCTCATCACAATAGCCAAATGCTTCAAGTGTTCAGCCTTTGTCGTGTTGAAAACCAATATGTCATCCAGGTACACGATGAAAAATTTCCCGATGAATTCCTTCAGGACTTCATTCATCAACCTCATAAAGGTACTTGGTGCATTTTTCAAACCAAACGGCATGACAAGCCATTCATACAAACCTTCGTTTGTCTTGAATGTTGTTTTCCATTCGTCACCTTCTCTGATACGAATCTGATGATATCCACTCTTCAAATCTATCTTTGAAAAAAAATTGTTCCACTTAAGCAATCCATCAGATCATCCATTCTTGGCAATGGGAATCTATACCTGATAGTTATCTTATTTATCGCCCTTGAATCAGTGCACATCCTCCAACCTCCATCTTTCTTTGGACTGAGTACTGTTGGAACAACACATAGACTCAAGCTTTCCCTGACCAAGCTTTTGTCCAACAACTCCTAGACCTGTCTTTTAACTTCTTCATTCTCCTACGGCGTCAATCTATACGCGGATTTGTTTGGAAAACTAGCTCCTGGTATGAGGTCTATCTGATGACTCACACTCCTCATCGGTGGCAACGAACGAGGTAATTCGTGCACTACAATATCAGCGAACTCTTCCAGCAGTTCCTGAACTTCTTCTGGAAAATTATCCACTCTTGTGCTGGTCAGAACAATCCTCGGCTTCCTGACCACAAAGAATTGTGGATCCTCCTTCTTCTTAACTTCTGTAAGAAGTTCCTTCCCACTCATGAGAAGTACTTTGTTGCTCATTTCCGGTTTCACTTCTTTATCCTCAATTGGACACAACATATGAGTCCTCCCATTCTTCTCCAGGGTATATGTATTCATCCTCCCATCATGAATTACATTTCTATCTTATTGCCATGGCCTACCCAGCAATAAATGACAAACATCCATAGGAATAACATCACATAAAATCCTATCATTATATCCTCCTATCTTAATGTCAACCAAGCACTGTTTAGTGACATTTACCTGATGTCCCTTCTGTAGCCATGAAACTTTGTATGGATTCGGGCGATCAGTTGTCTCCAGCTCCAGCTTTTCTACCATCTCAGTTGAAACGAGATTATTTGTGCTTCCACTGTCCACAATGACCTTGAAAACTCTATCCTTGGTCTTGCAAGCAGTCTTAAAAAGGTTGTTCCTCTGTGCTGGATTCTCCATCTCCTTCTCTGGCTTCAAAAGGACTTTTTGCATCACCAGCGATCTTCCGCCTTCAGCGTACTCTGCCTCAACATCTTGCCTCTGTGCCTCAGCGATGTGAGCTTCTCCAATTTCTTTCTTTTTCTCTGGACACTTGAAGGACCTGTGCCCATTCTTTCCACATGTGAAGCATGTGATTACTCCACCTCTTCCTCTTCCTCTGCCTCTGGTACGAGGAAACCTATCATTATCAACATATCCTCCTCTCTGCTCAGTATGTTGTTCTCTTTGCTCAGCATATCATCCTCGCTGCGAACTTCCACCTCTCTCTATCCGAGTCTGAGGTTTCTTCCAGTCATCCTTGGGCTTTTGGTATTTATCTTGGGCAGTCGATTTTCCTTTGGGATGACTTCTGCCTCTGCCCCTCTAACTTTGTTTACGGCCCAGCTTCTCCTCAGCTTTCAGAGCCAATTGGTAAGCATCCTCCACCGTTCGGATGGTTGCCATATTTAGTTCATCCTGAATTTCATACCTCATGCCATTCATATACCTAGCCACCTTTTCGTCATTTCTTTCACGATGACCTGCTCTGATATTCAACTTGTAAAATTCCTCAGTATACTCTTTCACTGTCATCATCTTCTGTCTCAGGTTCTGCATCCTCCTGAACAGAGAAATTTGATAGTCCCTGGGAATGAATTTTGCCTTCATCTTTGCAATCATCCTGTCCCAGCTCTTAATCTTCTGCTTTCCCTGGAAAAGTCTGTCAGCTTGTCGTTCATCCCACCACAAGGTTGCATGTCTCTTTAATCTCATGACAGCATGTCTGACCTTTTTGTCATCTTCGATATCTTCATAATCAAAGTAAGTGTCAAGAGCTCTAATCCAGTCTAGCATCTCTTCTGCATCTAGACTCCCTTCATAAGCTGGAATGTCCATCTTTGTTTTCGAACTCATCTGAGCGATAGCCTTAATTAAATGCTCATTGGCTGCATCCTCTGCTGGGATTTCCTCTTCTTCATGTCCATCATCATCTTCATCCTCGGATTCACCGATATCTCCTGTATCAACGTTTCTCCTTTGTCTTATCTCCATGTCCTCCATTCTGGCACGAAGATTTCGCATTCCTCTCTCCACATCTGGATTCTTTACTGGCCTGCCTCTTTCTCTGGACAATTCCCTTTCCTCCTCTGGATCGGGTGATCCTCTACCTCTTCTCCTTGGCGGCATGGTGAATTATCCTTATCCCCTGCTACAGAAAGCAAAGGAGTTTTTCTATGCTCTGATACCACTTGACGTGTGTATCAGAGTGCTTTCCTTCCCTGTCTCTTCCTGCCTGAAATATACAGACAAGAACTCCGCTCTGATACCACTTCACATGTGTATCAAAGTGCTTTCCCTCTCTATCTCTTCCCGCCTGAAATATACAAACGAGATATCAGCTCTGATACCACTTGACGCAGGCGCACCCAAACCACGCGGGCACGTCCTCTCTCATAGGATATTCTTCTTCTCGGCCCGAAGAACTCTAAGGTTCTTCTATTTCCCTATCGGGAAATATGCTCCCACAGTTCTTTCGTGCGATCCCCCCTTCCTTGGTTTTATCGGGGAATCGAAACTCGTGACTTCGCAAGTTCAAAGATTGACCGCTGGGCTCTCGGATCCCGAGACCCGATGGTCAGTCAACTCGTTGAATTTTCCCCGAGGGATTTCTCTACTCACAACCTCGCTACTCGCGGTACCAAACTTTTGGTTCTCCAACCTCCGATACCCGAGATGCCGAAACTCGCGATCTCTCTCCCTCGCGACTTCGCTTCTCACGAGGCCAAATAAATTCTACGTCGACTCCCAAGGTCCGAGATGCCGAGACTCGCGACCTCGTTCCCTCACGACTTCACAATTTCCGTAGACAAGTTCTCGGGCCTTTTCTCATGAGGTCCCGAGACACGATCCCACGCACAGATCCAATGGTCCTCCTACGATCTGAATCCGACGATTGTCCTTCTCTCGCTACTCGCGTCCTCGTGACTTGAACACCCAACACTCGGGCTCTTAACCTGTGAGCTCCCAAGTTCATGAGATCTCTCGATATTCGACACTTGTCCCCTTCAGATGGACGGTTCACAGCCTCCTCGCCACTTTGTCGCCTCGCGTCCTCACACCTCGCGACTTTTAACGCCAAACACTTGGACGTTCACCCTGCGAGCTCCGAGTTCGCGAGATCTCTTGATCTCTGCCACCTGTCCTTTCAGATGGATGGTTCTCAGTCTCTCGCCACTTCGCTACTTCGCGCCCAAATCCTTGAGTCCTTTCTCACGAGGTCCCGACACACGATCTCGTGAACAATCCAACGAATCTGACTGACTTGGATCAACGGTGCCGCCCCTCCTGAGCTTTGAATCCTCCCCACATCTGTGTTGTAACTACCTTGCACCTCTGGGAGATCCAACGACTCTCGGAACTTCGTGAAATCTCTTCCAAAGATTTCGTCCATCCGTTCTCCCCTTGAGGATTCTGCGAAATAAAGAAGTGTCTCTCCACGAGACTCGTTTGCTCGCTCGCCAACCTGCGACGCTTCCTTCGACTTCCAACAACAGTTTCCCTGTGCTTGTTCTTCGGTGAACTCGAAGGCCTATACCTCCTGAGCTTGTTCTCGACTTCTTAAGTCCTTCAGAGAACTTCTTGCACGAACTCCTTGTGGCAAATCTTCAATCACGTCTAAGTGTTGAAGTCACTCGACTCTGCGCACTCTTGCAGTAGCAGTCTCCCAAAGCTTCTGCTCAGTGTCACGACTGAGGCTCTCCTTAGCCTGCACACTCCTTGCACGGCTTTAGCAACCCACTTTCACTTCTGGGTGCTTTGAGAATAAGATTTTACTCTCTGAGCCTTCTGTCAACACACTCCTTGCGGACGACTCCAACTGCACTCCTTGCAAGAATCCTTGCTCAAAAGAGAAACAATTGTAACTCACCTCACCTCCTCTCAGACTTCAATCTCGATACATGAATTCATACACACAACATGATAACAAATGCATAACAGGAAGAAATGTTCATGAGCAGAGCATTCAACACACACACACAGAATAACACAATAGCCATGAATCTGAATCAACTTCTCTATTAATTCAAGATCCGTACATGGGTGTTCTTTCCAACTATCTATTATTCTCCTATGCTCTCTCTTGATTCTTCTTTTTCCTGTTAATCGATAATAATACAACAACACAATGAGGGTGTCTATATTCGAGTTTTCCCTCTTCCTTCTAGAACTATCTAATCTAAGAATTCAATTCTATCTACCTGCAACTACTACTATAAATGCCTCTGTCTATCTCAGACGAGAGCGTATGGATCGAGGTCTGATCACATTTTTACCAAGGCACTTTCATTAAATGATCTCATTTAAGTTTGGTGCGTCAACTTCAAGAGAAGATTTTAAAATTCAAAAACTTGCGCTGGACGTCTTCCAGCTGTCTTCTGCTTCCACGTTGGTTTTGCTTTTCATGAGGGATGCTCCTGCATCAGTTGGCCAGTTGTGTGAGAAAAATTATAAGGTGGTGTTTGAAAATCAACAATGTACAATTTATGATAAGAATAGAGGCAATAGGGTGGTTATAGTTGTGCCTATGTCAAAGAATAGGATGTTCCCATTGATGTTTGGATAACATAACAACAATCTTGTCAATATGGCATATGAAGAAAAAAGTTGGTTGTGACATCTTAGGTATGGACATTTGAATTTTCATAGTCTCAAGCTTCTAACATCAAAAGAATTAGTTTATGGTTTGCCTAAGGTTCAAGAACAGAAGGATATTTGTGAAGGATGTGCTAAAGGAAAGCATGCAAGAGAGAAATTTTCAAAAGGAAATACATGGAGGGCCCATTATCCACTTCAGTTAGTTCACTCAGACATTTGTGGTCCTATGCAGACAAAGATTTTGGGTAAGTCATCATATTTTATTACTTTTATTTATGATTACTCACGAAAGTGTTGGGTTTATTTTTTGAAGACTAAGGATGAAGCCTTTGGTACATTCAAGAGGTTTAAAGACCTTGTGGAAAATGAAAGAGGTTGCAAAATCAAGTGCTTAAGGATTGATTGTGGAGGAGAATTTTGTTCAAAATATTTTAATAATTATTGTGATATGAATGGCATCAAAAGACAACTCACCACTGATTACACACCTCAACAAAATGTAGCAGAGAGGGAAAATCGTACAGTGGTGGAAATGGAAAGAATTATGTTACAAACCAAGGGATTAAGCAATTCTTTTTGGGGTGATGCAATTGCTACATCTGTATATATTCTCAATAGATTTCCCACAAGTGCACTTGATATGATGACTCCATATGAAGCATGGTATGAAAAAAGCCTACTGTTAATCATTTCAGAGTCTTTGGTTGTGTAGCCTATGTCCATGTAGTTGATCAAAAGAGACAAAGGTTAGATCCAAAAAGTGAGTCATGCATTTTTTTTGGATATAGTGAACAAAGTAAGGCTTAGAGGTTGTATAATCCCCTCACTAATAGCATTGTTGTGTCAACAGATGTAATTTTTTATGAAGGGGGAGTTTATGGTCATAAAAAATGCCATGATGATATGTCTAAATCTGTTTTGGATAAGGATATTATTGATGATATTGATCATGAGAATCCCACTAATATTTCAGCTCCAAGTGCTACAAATCCACCAAGTAGCCCCTCATCCAATTCTCCAGTTCCAAGTGTAAGACCAACATCAAATTCAAATTCTGCAAGGAAGGTAAGAAGATTAGGTGACATTTATCAAAGGAGTAAAAGTCCAGCACATGAAGAAAATCGAATAGGTGAGACAGTAAATTTTTCTTTACTTTCCAAGGCTGATTTTGAACCATCATGTTTTGAAGATGAATGTACTAATGAGGTTTGGGTGCAAGAAATGGAAGAAGAGATAGATTATATTCACAGGAATGATACTTGGGAGCTTACAAAACTTCCACATGACAAGAAAAATATCGGTACTAAATGGGTCTAGAAGACTAAGTACAATAGTGATGGGAGTGTTGAAAGACACAAGGCAAGATTTGTTGTTAAAGGCTTCACACAGAGGTATGTAATTGATTATGAAGAAACATCTGCACCAGTAGAAAAACAAGAGATTGTTAGAATGATGATTTCATTAGCACTCAGAAGAAATGGAGCATTCATCACATGGATGTGAAAAGTGCCTGTTTGAATGGGTACTTAGAAGAAGATGTGTTTGTGGAACAACCACAAGGTTTTGAAGTGCAAGGAAAAGAACATCAAGTATACAAGTTGAAGAAGGCTTTGTATGGCCTCAAGCAAGCACCAAGAACATGGTATGTTAGAATTGATGGATATTTTCAGGAGAGTGGCTTCAATAGAAGTAAAAGTGAACCTACACTTTACTACAAACAAGAAGGTAATGATATTCTTATTGTAAGTCTATATGTTGATGACTTATTATATATGGGTAGTAGTTCTAATATGAAGGATGAATTAAGAATTGCTATGATGAAAGAATTTGAGATGAAAGATTTGGGTCTCATGCAATATTTTTTGGGTATGGAGGTTTATCAAAATGAGGATGAAATTTTCATTTTTCAAACAAAGTATGCAAAAGATATGTTGAAGAAATTTGATATGGTAGATAGTAAACCAACCTCCACTCCAACTGCTCATGGAATTGTGTTGTGTAGAGATGATGGTGCTGAAATAGTTAATGAGACAACATACAGAAGTATTGTTGGAAGTTTGATGTTTCTAACCCACACAAGACCTGATATTGCTTATTTAGTTTCTCTTGTTTTAAGATACATGACAGAGCCATCTGAAATACATAAGAAGACAACCAAGAGGATTTTGAGGTATGTGAGAGGAACTTTAAATTTTGGTATTCATTACTACACTTCTAAAATGTTTAATCTTGTTGGATTTAGTGATTTTGATTGGGGAGGTAGTTTGGATGACCAGAAGTCTACATCTGGTAATTGTTTCTCTTTTGTTTCGGGGTTGATTACTTGGAGCTCAAAGAAGCAAAGTATAGTTTCACTTTCATCCACAGAAGCAGAGTATGTTGCAGTCACCTCAACAGGTACACAAGCATTATGGCTTAGAAAATTTCTAGAAGAAATTGGAGAGAAGCAAATTCATCCTACAATGATATTTTGTGATAACACTAGTGCCATCAAATTGGCAAAGAATCCAGTCCGTCATAGCAGGACAAAACATTTTGATTTAAAGTATCATTTCATTAGAGATTTGGTGCAAAAGAAGGAAGTAGAACTAAGATATATAAAGACTCAAGAACAAATTGCAGACATTTTCACCAAGGGAGTTGTTAAATTCCATCTTTTGAAACCTCGAGATCAAATTGTGAGCCCTCTCAGCATCAAGGGGGAGTATGTTGGTGATTGATGCAGTCTTGTCAATCATCTGACATGATGCAATCTATTTACAATTTTCTTTTATGTCGGTTAGTATTCAGATATAGATTGTCTCACTAAATAATGCATGCAAAATGCATGAGTAGTTTTCTAAAATCAACTATGAGCATCTAACTGTTTGTTATGAGGCTATGTATTGTTATAAAGATCAAGGTTGATCACAATGAACACAACCTTTTTGTGCAATTACAATTCTTTCTTCTTTCTATGATATTGTGATTTAATCATTTAGTATTTAGTATATTGTTATGCTATTTCATTGAATGATTATCTAGTCCATAAATAGGCCTGCATAGATCCTTCAGTCGTGACCAAGGGCAGATTTTGAAAAGAATTGTGGACAAAAAAAACATGGATAGGTATGGTTTTTTTTTTCCCTAATTTCTGGTCACCCCCTTTACAAAGTTTCTCAGGATCCACCTTCCCCTTTACTGTAACATTATTATTCTTCAAATCGGCTATCACTATTTCCACCCCTGGTCCAAATGAAAATTTTCAATACCATTTCTGAAAAAAGCATAAAAAACCTACATAATTATGATTTCTATGGCTAGATCTTAATAAAAAACAGTGAAATCACCTTCATATGCCTTTATAGCCTTTTCAGTCTTCATGGCACAAGCTTGACAGTGCATATACACCTTCAGTATTACTGTTTTGGAGTCCTTCTCATTTCCCCTCCTGCAAAACATTATAACGCTTACCGAATTCAATAACACGAAGTCCTGTGAATGGATTGATTAGCAGATTACATTGATCCTTACGAACATTAATAGAACATACTTTCCTCGCTTCGCTCATTCTCTCTGTGGGTCTTCAGCTTGGATTAATCTACAGACTGGACTTGTGAGAGTCAGGCAGATGTAATATACCAATTCAGGGATATTCCAAAGTTGACAGCCCTCTAATATTATTTTTATTAGTGAGTGTAATAAAATATAGGGGACTAAATCCAAATTGTCATATGAGTTTGAGAAGAAGGACTTAGGTGAGTTGCATTGTTGATTGGAAAATGAGGTGAAGAGAAACTATCAAAATAGGAAATTGTATATCAACCAAATAAAGTATGTGGAAAACATACTTGAGCTCTTTGTGATAGATAAATGTAAACACACTTGCACTCCATCTCAAGTGGAAGTATGTTTTTCGATTACATGTGTCCTAAGAGAAAACTGGAGAAAGAATGTATGGAAAAAGTTCCATATGGTTGTGAGATTGGTAGTCGAATGTATGTAATGGTGTGCACAAGACCCAATATTGAACATGAAATACCAGTTGTAAATAGGTACATGGAAAAACAAGACCCAATATTAAACATGCAGTACCAGTTGTAAATAGGTACATGGAAAATACAGAGAGAAATCATTAGATATATATCAAATAGATATTTATGTACCTACTAAGCACCATTAACTACAACATTTTCTATAAGGAGATGGAAAAAAGAAGCTTCGAATGCATGGGTTTGTTGATCTTAATTAGGTAAGGGATGCGGAAAATGCAAAGTCCATTACGATGTTTGAAACATCACATGGTCACTTGTTTGCGAAAATTTTATCCACTTAGAAAGCATATTATCATAGAGTAAAGCAAGTGTACTCAAGGTTGGGATTTGGGATAGTACAATAATGTTTAACTAAGGCAAGGATGGAAGGAATTTGCATGGAGGTGAGGCAAAGTGAGGATTCAACCTTAGTAAATGTAACTTCAGGTGAGATATTGAACTTTAGACAATGTAACTTCAAGTGAGATATTGTAAGAATATTACAATATTTTTACAATATTATGAATGCATTCTTGTTTTCTAAAAGCAAAGTTGTCTTCAAACTGTATTCCTGATTATGAAATATTGTAAGAATATTACAATATTTTTACAATAGAGGTTGAAAAATAATGTTTCCAGAAAGAAAAAATGAAAATTGAATCATCATATCCCCCAGCTACTCATTGTTTTGGGGAGGTTGATCGAACCATCCGAATATTATGAATGCATTTTTGTTTTTTAAAAGCAAGGTTGTTTTCAAACTGTATTCCTGATTGTGAGATATTGTAAGAATATTACAATATTTTTACAATATTATGATTGCATTCTTATTTTCTAAAAGTAAAGTTGTTTCCAAACTGTATTCCTTATTATAAGATATTGTAAAAATATTACAATATTTTTACAATATTATGATTGCATTCTTGTTTTCTAAAAGCAAAGTTGTTTCCAAACTGTATTCCTTGTTGTAGGGGCAGCAATATTTCTATGTTTGTGAGCTCAAAGAAAACAATTAAAAAGATAATAATTTGTCCATGGAAAATGAAAACTTATGTGTCATAACTATTTTGTTATTTTGAATTTTATTTTTCTATTAAATATTTATGTGAAATAAATTGTCTTTCATTTTCAATGAATATTGAATTATTAATTGTAGGTAAATGTTGGAAGGTGTTTTTGTAAATTGGGTTTAGTTCTAGTGATTGGGAGCATATTGAATTATTAATTGTAGGTAAATGTTGGAAGGTGTTTTTTTAAATTAAATTTAGTTCTAGTGATTGAGATTAGTGAGTGAGATTAATGAGTGTTATCCTTTTTCATCAGAATTTAATTTTCATGAAACTTTACTATAATATCTTAAATCTGGAAAAATAATAAAGGTTGCAAACTTTTCTAAAATCCAATGAGTTATCATCTTCATATATCTATATATATATATACTAAAAATTGAATGAATTCTCATCTTTACATATATATAAAAAAATTCAATAAATTTTACTATAATACAATACACTGGATTTTCTCGTTGCTGGTAGCATAAGTCTACCGTTTTAACATATTGTATAGCATCATTGAATACATTGACTCTGTTCTGTACATTGGAGGTGAAGGTAACCAACATCGCATTCTCCATTACTACAGCAGCTGACTATGAAGTTACATTATAGAACATGCATTTGGGTTCTCGTCAC
>WSFP011408498.1:0-25031 GCA_009831015.1 Picea engelmannii
AATTGCAGTTGTAGTATCAGTTGAAGTATCAGTTGTAGTACCATTTGCAGTCACCCTTGAATTTATTAAGAGTTGGTAATTATTACCGTTACTACCAGATGGTCCCACTACCTACAAATGCTATTAGAGGTTGCATGTTAAAGATATGACCATCATACTAATCATTGGTAAAAATTAAAGTCAAGGTATTAGATGGATTAAAGTTGAGATCATAGAGTTTTTTCTCTAACCCAACCTTCTGTCAAGATAACATATTTTCCTAGTACAAAAGACAGGCTAAAGAAAGAAGTGAAGGAGACTTAGAAGAAAATCAACACACTCATTCTTGAGGAAAAGAGTCCAGGTTCCAGGTTTGATTAATTAAGTTGATAATATTCAAAGTTGCACATGACAAAGTTTATAACTAACCCATTACAAGTAAACACTATAGTTGAGGTAGCAGTCTTTGAAGAGTATTATACTTGGTAGCATGTGGGCATATTGAGATAAATTCTTAATGTAACAGATACAACTAACATCTCCTCTAGGAGAAACTTCTTCTGTTGATTCCAGGTTACCATTGAGGAATGTTTGATCACAACACTAGAAGAGTGTTGACCTCATTTCATATTGTATTTCTTACTTTTGATCTTTTCTTTAGACAAGTCACAAGTGATATCCCTAAAGGATCTATTGTGATGATTATTCATGTTTTTGTTTTATCTACTATTATCAAAATAGTATTATTCATGCTTGTTGTTTTGTTGACCTTATTTCAGGTCACAAGTGATAACCTTGAGGAAGCTATAGGGAAGTTTGCAGAAGGAAACATATTAGATGAGATATGAAGTATACTATGTACATGACCATATACACTCATGTACCAAATAATATGAAGAAGAAGCTATCTTTTGAGATTCAGAGTATCTCATATGAAGATTGATTGAAAGGAGCAGAAGGCTCCAAAGATGACCGAACATTAGAATAGGAAGCAGATCTCATTTGAAGCCTGATCTCATAAAGGATTACATGAATAGACAACTTCCATGAATGGGAGACAAATTCTGTGAGAAGACTAGATCATAGCTTCAAAAACTTCTAGGAGATATGAAATCTCATGGGAAGATTCCCTTGTTTGAGTAAAAGAGAAGGAAGCCAGTCAAAAAGACTAGGATATGGATTCTTCTGTGAGACTAGAAGAGAATTCAATATTGACTTCCAAGATTGATCTATACAGATAAAGCATGTTGCAGATGTATAAAGCTCAATGTGTGTCTAGAGGATTCTCCCGGAAAGAGGGATAAGACTATGAAGAGACACTCACTTACTCTATTAAATGAAGAAATAGTTCCAATATTTATGAAGACAACCAGACCAGCCATGATTCATATATGGTATGAGATGTAGGGGGAGAAATCCCCATATTTTAAATTGAGTGGAAGTTGGTGCATTAAATTAGTTGTATCATGGAGACATGACTACATTGAAAGATAGAGTTACCTCCATGAAAGAAGAAGAGCTACCTTTAGTATCAGTTATTGATCCACTCTTAGTTTCAGATGAAGCTATTTTCATGATAGAATAAGAGGAGTTACTAACAGATATCAATAGCCACGGTGAGGACAAAGAAATCATTATTATCCTCAGATAAGTTGCAGGTGCAGAGTCCTAGTTCCAGAAGGAACAATTGTAGAAAGAGGAGAGGACATACTCTCAAGAAGTGAGACAGGTAGTTCTTTTCATAGAGCACATAGAGCTAGCACATGATTGTGCAGATTAAGTTGCAACTAAGGAAGTGTATCAAATTGGTACAATGTAATGAGAAAATTTGATTTGAATATTGAAGATAGAAATACTCATGTCTGTCGGTTGAAGGAAGCTCTGTACGGATTGAAGAAAGATCCTAGAGATTGGTATGGAAGGATTGAGAGTTTTGTGATGAGCTTGGGCTTTACCAATAGTAAATTTGATTATAACCTCTATCTCAAGGTTATGAATGATGAGCCAGTGATATTACTACTATATGTAGATGATGTATTCTTGACAAGATGAAGAAAATCTCATCACATATTTCTGAAGAAGCTCGCTACAGAGTTTGATGGAAGACCTAAATGCATTATCTCTTAAGTCTTGAAGTTTGGTAGAGCACAAAGAATATCTTCCTTAACCAAGGGAAGTATGCAGTTAAAATGAAGAGGTTTGACATGTTGAAATGTAAATCCATGTACACACCCATGGAAACGAAGTTGAAGATCCTGGTAGATACCTCATCAAAATTGGTTGATGCTACTCTGTACAGACAAATTATTGGTTCAGTGATGTATCTGACAAATACCAAGCTAGATATATTTTTTTCCTTGAGTCAGTATCTGGTAGAACCCAGACGTGTTCACATTGTTTATGCATAACATATGATGATATACCTTAAGGGTACGTTTGATTTTGGTCTCTATTATACTAGAGATCATGACTTCAGAATGAGTGGTTACACTGATTCATATTGAGTTGGAAGTGCTTATGATAAAAAGAGCACTTCAAGATGTTGTTTCAGTCTGGGGTTAGCCATGACTTCATGGCAGAGTAGGGAGAAATTCAACATTGCTTCGAGCATGACAAAAGAGGAATACATTGTTGCATGTTTCGCTAGTTGTGAAGTCGTATGGCTTCACATGTTGTTGACGGATCTATTTGATCTAGAGATGGAAGCCACTATGATCCTATGAGATAACCAGAGTTGTATGGAGATGACATGTTCTGTGATGAGTCGAAGCACATAGAGATCCAATATCACTTCATTCGTGATATGTTGTAGAGAGGAGCCATAAACCTCCAATATGTTAGCATGGACGAACATGTCGCTAATGTGTTGATCAAGCCTCTATCGCATGTAAAGTTTGAGAATTTTCAGGATAATCTTGGTGTAGTCCGAAAAGACCTCCCTCGAAAGGGGGAGTAGTGTTGTTGTGATGCCAGATTTGTGTTGATGATGTGTTGGCAACCTCGTGTTGTAATGTCATCTTTGCATTGATCATGTGTTTCCAGCCTCGTGTTGTGATGCCAGATTTGTTTTGATGATGTTGTGTTGCCAGCCTAGTGTTGTCATGCCAGATCTGTTTTGATGATGTTGTGTTGCCAGCCTCATGTTGTGATGTCATCTTTGTGTTGATGATATTATGTAGCCAACCTCGAGCTATGATGTCAGCTTCGTGCTAATGATGTTGTGTTTCCAACCTCATGTTGTGATGCCAACTTTGTGTTGATGATATTGTGTAGCCAACCTCGAGCTGTGATGCCAGATTTGTGCTGAAGATTCTCAACCTAGTGTTGATGTTGCTCCAGCCTCATGTTGTGTTGCTAGCTTCGCGCTGATGATGTGTTTCCAGCCTCGTGTTGTGATGCCAGCTTCGTGTTGATGATGTTGTGTTGCTAGCCTCATGCTATGATGCCATCTTCGTGCTGATGATATTGTGTAGCTAGCCTCAAGTTGTGATGTCAGCTTCGTGTTGAAGATTCTCATCCTAGTGTTAATGTTGATTATGCTCCAGACTTTGTGCTTTGATATTGTTGTTATTGATGATGATGTATTAGTGTCATACTAATCCATGTTGATGCAAATGATGATGCCATTCCAAATCCCTATTGTGAATGATGATATTGATGATGAGACAAAATTTCGATAATTTATAGTTATGCGAGTGAGTGCTCAAGACATTGTTGATGTTATTTCCCTCTCTTTCTCTCTCCTGATGATGTTGTAGAATACCCTTCTTGTTAAGGGGGAGTGTTGAAATATTGTAACTGCAAAGAGTATTCTATTTATTATTGATGTATTATGCATTATATCAATCCCCTTTTGTGGATTGATCATGTCAGGCATTGTAAATGACCAAATCCCTTTTTGCAGATTAGTCAAACCCTAATTGCAATATGCAAATTGAGAAGTTGGCCCCTAGGAAAATTAAAGTGGTTCTAACCACCCAGAAGGACAAGTCAACCCTTCCAGTGAAGAGACACCTCCTTTAAGAACTTGCCAGTTTGTATAAACAAAGGAAGTCAACCACTCACTTGTTCACTCACTTCGCTGACTCATCTAGTGTGCACATATTGAAGCAAGTTGCAGTTACCAATTGTCGAAAGAAGGAATAGAGAGAGGCGCATTGCTTGGGAGAGGATATTCTCTAGTGTTTGGTTTATTGTCTTGGGATTGTATTGGCTATCTATATTAAGGAATTTTGTTGTTGGGTTTTCTTCCCCATGAGGGTTTCCCAGGATAAATGTTGTGTATCTTGTGATTGTGTTTCTCTTAGTGATCATATCTATGCTATGGTTATCTAGTAAATTGAAAAGAAACCTAATAATAGCTTAAACTTTAACACAACATTCCTAAAAACTAGTGTTGGGATCGAAAGGAATGGAGCTACGACCGCAAGGAGAAAAGTGTGATCATAAGAGTGATGTGTATTGACTTGTAATAGTGATGTGTGGCTAGTAAGTATGGACAAGGTCAGTATGAAACGAAAATCAATTCTTCCCTTCGGTGGGAATAAGTGAGGAATGAGAGATGTAGAAATCACGGATTCAATTGGACAAGAAGTGTTTGATGTCATCAAGATAGTCATACAATGGATAGGTATTATTAAGTTATTATTGAGGGTGACAAAGCTACAAAGGGTGGGTAGTTATGGGTGAAAAATCATTGATTGTAATAAAATATACTAGGATATATTGAGGTTTGGATAATAACATGGGTGTTTGCAGACATGGTTGTTTAGTGTGAATGCTCCAACCAAGCGATACTAGGGCTTCCACCATGTAAAAAATGCCTCCATTGAATGTCATGGCCTAAGTCTAATTTCTTGTGTCTAAATCAAAAGATACTTTGTACAATTATCAAATGAATAAATAATAAGTAATAATTGGTTTGAATGTGCATACACAAATATGGGTGCCCAAGTGATTAAACTACTCAACCTTGGCTTGATTTTTGTGACAACTTAAGGGTGAGGGGCCCTTGGGTGGGTCTCAAAGTAGGTGGATGAATGGTGGAATAAATTTAAAATGGTCAACTAATATTGGAGTAAATGAGAGGCTAATGAAAATGCATAGGTGCATTCAACAAAACCAATAAAAAACTAGTGAAAATGTTGGATTGCAATGGTGGAGAATCTAGCAATATGATGAGAAGAAGAATGAGGTTCACTCTCAAAAGTTTGAACTACTTGGAATATAATTACTATGGGATAAAATAATATGCATGTAATTTTTCCTATGGGGATAAAAAGTGTGAGACAACCCATGTGGGTGAAAAAACTATCATAAAAAAACAACCAAATGCAAGTGGGATGAGGTGAAGTTGTTGTGATACTTTGCATTGAGAACCTAAAGGAATATGTCGAGGGATGATATTGGTAAATGAAATTATTTGTAGAGGGAGTGACTACATGCCAATTTTGAAACATATAGTTGAAGGGGTTGTGGGATGGGCTTGATTGAAAGTGTTGCAAACTTGTTGACAAGTACGTGCACACCAAAACCAAATACCTGAAGTGAAAAGTAATTGATAGTAAATAACTAGAGGCAGGAACTTAAAAAGATTATATTCAATAGGAATACCTGTAACTTAGGTTCCAAGACACAGGTCTCTGGGAAGGAGTGTGAAAAAATGAAAGGATCATACCATGATTGTGTATAATGGAACATGGTGATCCTGGTGGCATGAACAATTGGGAAAATGAAGCTCCCAAGCCCCTATACAGGATCAAGGAAGTTTGTACTCGAGACATATCAATGATAGTGGGTCTTGCCATACCACCTTATTTATGCCTGAGGTGACGTGGATGCATGCATATTGGTATATTCCATGAGATTCTAAGCTCCCATGTGAAAACATCATTTATCAGTTTCCAGTTTCAATAAATCCATGTAAGGGTTCCTAACCTCCCGATCATTTTAGAAATTTTAATTTTCTTCTTAGGATGTTATGGAAGGCCGTACAATCCCTTTTTTTAGGGGGATCATACATCTGAAATATGATATCAATAGATACTTTTGCACAACATTGAAGTTATATTTTGATTTCCTACATCGTAGAGTGTGAGAAATTGCCCTACAGGTGCACTGAACTTAATGTGGCTAAGGCATGATCACCCACTCTTATCAACATGATTGTTATGTAAAGAGTCATGATATTCAATGAGGTAAATGTGGTGATAGTCACTTGGGCTTCTGCATGATTGGTTGGTGAACGGTCACACTGATCAATGTGACCGTGAGAGAGGCATATGCATTGATTATCTTGACTGTGTGAGAGACAATTGTGTATACCAAGTGAGATATGAGATTTTGATGAATATTTTGATAAGTTTAGTAATTGAATAATTGTTTTTTCAGATTTGTAGGATTTGGGAGATACCACCATGCCAATTGAGTGGCAGGAGAGAGACTAGGAGGCTTCCACATAGTGGTGATGGTTGGCATTGTCTCAAGCTTTAAGATGGCCAACTTTTACCTTCTCAAGTTCCTTCAATCTGTTCTTATATGCTCCTAGTAAGAGTTTCTTACATTTATGGTAGAGATGTGGAGGTCGAACAATCGGGCCTTTGAGGTCCATGGTCAGATGTTGGAGGTGTTAGTTGATAATGAAATATATATTATTAGGAGACTCTCCATCTGGAGAGAATGTCCCTAAGGTGATGCCTCATATTTATGGGGCAGTCACCATGTACACATTGGTGGGATATCAATATGACGATGATGATGCAATCACAAGAGAATTGATCCAGGCGGCACACATCCGAGAGTTAGAAATGTGAGAAGTGGCCACTATGGTTATGAGGATGTATGGGTCCTTGGGAACCCAACAAATTACCAAGGCATAGGTGATGATCGTGGAGTAAGTTCTCTAGGGTTGTAACTATACCTAGGAATTCCTTATGAGGGAGGAGATGTTCTCTTAGTTAGCACACTACACGGAAGAACAAGAGGGTGACTTTTCTTTAGACTTCATGCTATGTAGTTTCTTCTTAGAGTAGGTGGTGTTCTTCCACCCACATATTATGTTGAGTTTGTTAGGGCCAAATATGTCATGTATGAGGTTATGGGATGATATATCAATTTGGGAGGGTGGAAGACCAGGGGGGCTCTAATTCACTGCAGATTTTTAAAGGTTTTGGAGGTGGACCCCCTAGGTGATATTAGAGTACCCATATGTTGGTATGGACTACTGGAACAACACATACATGATCCTTCCTCTCGGGGAGGTGTGGGACTGTCGAGGTGAACTTTATTTTTACTTGATATATTATTTTTATTTTTTTATGTTTCATTCATGTTTTTTATTATCTTACATAATACTAATGGCTAACCACATTTTTGTTTGCAGATATTGGAATTTGACGTCGATAGGTATCGATGATGAGAGAAACTATAAAAGAATCTTGTGAGGGAGATGCGAGAGTTGGAAAACATCAACATGTTGATTATGTATAGGTGGGGCCATCACAACAACCACATGTTGACTCTATGGGTAAGGGATACATCGGAGGCAATGTTAGTCTCCAAGGTCAGTTCGATGACCTACATCAACACTTTGATCGAGTACTATGTGGAGTTCTTGAGGCGTGATGGGATAAGTTCCATGACAAAGAGGTCTTGGAGATGTGCATTGGTTTTTATCTTGATTGGTGCCTATTGGTATGAATTGAACCAATGGCAAGAGAAGATTTGACTAGACAAATGAGGCCACTAACTAGTGACGTGTCATGAGTAGTAGGATGGGGGCCTCTAGCTAGTGGAATTATTGAGCTTGGTTCACCTTAGAGGTGGTTTATTGTGTTTTGTATGGGCGAGGTCCACTTTTTGTATTTTTTTGTATATGGGAAAGGCCCACATATTTCTCCTATATGACATGTATAGGGGCAAAGCCCCTTATTTTTGTATATGATCGATGAGAGAAACCATGGTTAGGCCCAGATCCTTGTATTATAATCCAATTTTGAAAATGATGATGATGATGATGATGATATATATCAGGGTCTCATGATGGTGTAATGTGTGTGATTGGATGACTTTGTGTTTATGATGATATGCACATGTTCTTGTATTTTCTTTACGATACATGTTGCATGATGATGTGAAAACATATATCTCTTTTGTATTTAGATAAATCGTGATAAATGATGCTTACATTTAATGTGACAAGTTATGGTATGAAATTTCATTTGCAATGTGATCTTCAACTTGGTTTTCACTTTTAGGAATATTTGTGGATGTAATGTACTCAAAATTATGTAGAAACTACAAACATGGTAGAAACTACGGGATGAAAAATTGGGAATATAATAATATGCTAATGTAGCGAATGTGGAGGTGAGTAGCATTAGCTATAAGGCCAATCATGACAACATATTTTATTTGTTTATTTGTAGCAGGACCTAGACACATGCCACTAGAGTGGAGAAATGTATGTGTAGGAGTGTATATGGCCCAAGACACCAAAGCGAGGTTCCCAGTCCATTGACTAACACCATCATAAAAACCGACGTGATATGTTGGAGAATCATTCAACTAGGAAATAAATAAGTGAAATTGATTAGAAATGTGAAATTATTTGATGTGTGTGTAACAAATATTAAAAAATCTATGAACTTTTTACAAAAGAAAATATATGCACATAGATATGGAATAAAGTAGGATGAATACTTAATTGTAAAACATCTTCAAGTATAACCCATTGATAGGGTTTTCTGTCAGGTCACAATATTAAAACTAGAAACTATGCTTGATGCCCTCTATTTAATTTTTTAATGAGATTGACACAAAAACGAGAACTATGCTCAAACCTGGTTTCATTTTTTAACGAGATTGAAATCGAAAAATAAACTATGCTCAAAACCTCTATTTAATCATATCTTCCAAGAAGAGAATGCTCTGGAAGGAATACATGTCAAGGGAAAAACCTAAATTATGGCTTCCAAGAGATATTCCCTAGATGGAAAAACTATACTCTTGAAGGAACACATGTCGAGGGCCGAAATAGGGGTAGGGATATTAGGCTGTAATATCCCTATTGAATAGATCACCATTTCAAACACCGGATGTAAGTCAAAAGAAGGGAGATATTCCTTCTCATTCAGAGTTGAATGCATGAGACATGTTTCCACATAATTGACTTGCGGCGGGGCAAATGTCGCTTGCATATAAGGACTATTTATATAATTCAGATGGTTGACCATCGTATGAGGGCCAATGAATGAAATATGGTCTATCGTCACTATGTTTCCATTGTGAGAGAAACACATCACTCGGAAGAGGGTGGACACAAGAGCCTTAATAACATAAACATAGTCTCCCAAGGAGAAAATTAAAATCCAAGGGATCATGGACTACCATCACATCAATATAGATAGTTTTCCCTCCTAAAGTTACAAGAAACTGAGGAAGGATCCCTAAAGGTTGGCTAGCCCTTTCTTTAAAATCCAACAGATCCTGATTCACTGATGCAAGCTGAGGAGAACCTCAATCTTGCCAAGCAATGGAGGATAAAATACTAACTAATGTGCTTTCATCGACAAGAGTTTGAGGAACGTCCCTACCAGAAACCTGAATAGTGATTTGGAAAGGTATATAGGAAGGAATACGATTTTCTTGGAGTGCACCCACTTAAAAAATAATGGCCTCATTACTTGGAGGGAGTTTCGTTGGAATGGGTTTAGTGCCCCCTTGTCTAGAAGAATCCATAGAAACAAGAAATAATCGAACGAAATCCTCACTCTTCCCAAGAGGAGTGGGATCGACCAAGCGTAATCTTGGATCGACCACTTTAATTTCATTCTCCAAAGGGATACTAGGATCGATCAAAGGTGAAATTGAATCGATGATTTGATCGATCGACTCAACTGATGATGGAACTAGATGAATTACTTGACGAGCCAGATTGACCGATGATGGAACTGGATTGACTAGTCCATCAACCAATGACGGTTTGGGAGATGGAAGTTGTTGCTAGACATCAACAATATTTTCCAACATATATGAAGCCTCATCCATACGAGGGAATAGGTAACTGTGGTGCATATCGTTACATAACAAGGAAGGAAATTTGGCTCTACCCTTCTTACTTCCAACCTAATTATCACTAGTTGATGGTTTGTCACTAGAATGACCTATAGTGGCTAACAATGTGGGTTGAGAACCCTCGAACCACACTTCTACAAACTTGGAATACCAAGTCAATCCTTAAGAAGGTGGTCACCCTTACAAATCCTGCAAGGGAATTTGGGCTTGCCATGTGTCTTGGTAGACTTTTCGACATTATCAACACTCCCAACCTGATGAATAGTAGTTGGTTGATTAATTCTAATATATCCTGCAGTGGTTGGAAGTTTCCTCCCTAACTAATTTTTTTTCTTCTTAATATTCCTTTTCTTCTTCTTAATATTCCTTTTCTTCTTCTTCATATCCACTTGGTTATTAGCTATACAGATTTCACTAGGTGAAGAGAAAGAATGGGAAGAATACCCTACGGGAAAAGAAGGAAGAGGATTGACATGAGGTTGATAGTCTTGGGGTGGAGAACTTACGGATGAAGCACTAGGAGAATTTATGTTCATGGGAGTGGAAAATAATGATACCGATAACCCAATAGTGAGTCTAGGAAGAGTCAAAGTAGCGATATAAGGAGGACCAACATGTCCTACAGAAGGAGAAACAAACAATATCCTGGGAAAATTGGTTCCGTCATCGATAGTTCCAAGAACCGATACCATAGACACAGAATCAACCCTAATGGATTTCTAGGGAAAACAAAAACACACACTAGAAAAATCTAGGAAGCAAACAAAACAAGAAAACCTTTTCATAGTGAATGCACTAGTTGGTGATGAAATCCAAAATCATGGAATCAATATGAAAAAGGGTTTGAGATAGTGATGCAAGAGCATCACTCCAAGCCAGCTACGCGCCAACCAACCAACACATCAAGCATGTTCAATGGAGAGGAGAGGCGCAACCCTCTCACTTTTAAATTTCAAATTTCAAATTATTGTATTAAATGATTGTAAGGCTGGTAGAGCCAAAATCCATGCATATTCATAGGCTTTAAGAAAGGTTGCCCTAAATAGGTTGTAAGGCTAAGATCTAGATCTGATTCAAACTAGAAAACCATTTAATATAATTGAACGTAAATTAATGAGAGTTGGTGAGGATGGAGGGAAGATCTCGAGGAGCCCCTCTTTGTAAAAAACATATTCTTTGTATCTATTAGTTAGAGTTTTAGAAGAGGAGAAGAGAGTCGGGACTCTATTGCGGTTCGAGCTCGAACACATTGTAATCAGGCATTCTTGATTAATACAAACATAGTAGTTTTTCCTGCATGTTGTTGTCCACATGTTTATGAGTTCATGAATGAATGTCTTTATGCATTGATGATATGCTGTAGATGTATGTTAGGTATGCATTTGCAGGGATAGACATAATTTACTTTATGTGAGTTCTTTGATTCCAGGTTTGGGTTCTTTGAGGCTTCATGCAAGATATTGCATGACAAAATACTGTGGGTTCTGTAAGCCGGTGCAACGAGTGCACTTCTGAATTCTTTGGAGTTTCAGACAAAGACATGCCAGGAGGGCACACCAGAGGAAGTCATTGACTCAATGAGGAAGCCTCAAGGTTGTTGAACACCTTGGAGGTAAGACTGTGCAGAAGAGAGCACAGGACAAACCAAAATCATTGAGGGATTTTGTAGAAGCTCTACCAAGAGGGCATTGAGCGAATGCATAGGATGCATTAGGAGAAGAACACTATTTCGAGTTCGGCAAGAAGACAGAATCACTGAGGATTCTGGAAAATTCTTCCAGGAGGGCATTGAGTTGGTGCAGGTGTGCACAGGAATAACTCTTGTTTGATTTCATAAAGGAGAAGAAGTGCCATAAGGAAGACCTTCACAGGCTTACTGAACACCCTGCAGACTCAACAAGGAGTGCTTGAGAAGGAAGTTTCCAGAGGGAATTTACATCCCTTCAAGGAGAGAAAGGGGCAGAGACCATTGAGGTCTGAGCAGTTGAATCTCAAAGAGGACAAATACCTGTGCAAGGAATGCACTAGGCCAACACTCGAGTGAAGTGTTGATAGATAGTCACCCGAAGGCTCATCAATCATAGGGAGTGTGCACGGAGCGAACTTGTCTCAAGTTCAGGAAGCTCAGGAGGAATAATGCCTTTGCGCATAGAGCAACAGAAGAAAGGAGTGCAAAGGTCAAGAAACCTTTGAGGTTTCAGAGTCGACAAAGCTCAGGAGGGACAATATCCTTAGAATACAAGCGGGAGCCAAGGATATAGGCTTCATAGCAGGAGTAAAGGATGATACCTTTGAAGCGTTTGAAGTCTTCCAAGTTTAGGAATAAGCGCAAGCTCAGGAGGGAGCATAGCTGCCATTAGATCAACTGGAGAGAATGAGATCTAGACCGTTGAATCAACATCCAGGCAAGTAGGAGGAGAGTGTGTAGGAGAAAGAGATATGGACTGTCATATTTGAGTGCATGGACCGATAACCATTAGATCCAAGAGAAGTTGCACGAGGTTTAACCCTCATATGTGAAGAGGGAATGAAATCCCTATTTCGGCATTTCATCTATCGAGAGATACAAAGGGCAAGAGTCAAGACTCTTGACCCACAAAATCCCAAAAGGATCATGAACGTCCAACAAGAGGACATGTGGCGAGCAATCGAGGTTTCGGGGAAATTCCCGAAATTAGGATTTCGACATTTCGGCTACTGGGAATGAAAAGGGTAAGAGTTTGGAACTCTTGACCCGTGAAATCCCAAAAATACACAAGTCGTCGGATCAGGAGAGACTATGAGTTGTTGGTCCTAGTTTGGAGTGGAATACCGATGTTTCAGGGTTCGGTACTTCGATATCTCGGATACCGGGAGATCGAAGGGGCAGGGAGTTGTTGCAGTCGGGATTGTGAAATCCTGAAATGCGAAAACCCAAAAGAAGATGGAGGAATAACATCAGGCTACGAAACAGGGTCAGCCATATCGGCATTTTGGGATTCATCTTTTCGGCCATCTCAAGGATAAGAAATTGGGCACTTCAGCATTGGAAACCCCGAAGTCCCAAAAGCGACGTATTGTTGGAGTGGGACTACGGTCATACATTTTGGCAGTTGGGGGTTCGGCTTTCCGGAAGTTCCGAGGAAAAGGAGCCGGGGTGCTTGGTGTTAGAAATCCTGAAGTCGCAAAACACGATGTGGATGTGGAGAAGGGATGTGGTCACGAAGGACGCAATCACATAGACCCGAATTTTGGCATTTTGGAGTTAATGGAATTGAAGGGTCAAGAAACTCGACATTAGAAATCCAGAAATCACGAAACCTGAAATCCCTTTTTGGAAAGGGTCACGGTCATGTCTGGTGGTCGTGTGGAGGTGAAGACTCACACCTAGTGCATTGCTTGTGCCGATGGAGTTTTCATGAAGGACCTGTGGATCGGATTCTTGGGATTCCGATAGGGACCCGAGGGAGCCGCTTCGACTTGAGCAATAATTTGGGAATGATCCTAAGATTGGGAGGTCGCGCAGAACCTGTTGAGGTAGGGCTTGCTGCGTCAGATAGAGCATTTGGATTAGTTACATTAGCAACCTATTTAACTTACTTACACCTTGGTTCAAGTTCGATCATGGTTTATCCGTGGGTTACCCTCCAAGGAGCCTAAGTGAGTTTGACCATTGTCTGACCTAGGTACAAAAAAGACTCCCCTTCATCGTCACCTTGTGTATGAACCATAAATATAAAGGTTACTAAAGTTACCAAATCATATTCAGCCTCCAGGCAAGTACAGTCGACAACCAAAATCGAATGTATGGGTAGGATATCAAGTCTAAAATTTTTCTATACGACTGAAGACAAGAAGGCTCATAAAATCTAGAGGACCTCAGATGGATTTGATATTCATGAAGCACAGAGGCATAATGAAACGAGTGGCATTTCAAGAATAACCCCCGGTTTACGATGTTTCAAAGCTTTAGAGGGGTAATCTTCAATGCTCTCCCATACACAACCTCATGTTGAATATTTATGTGAAAGGGGGTCCCGACTATGGTTATACTAAAGTTGTATTTTCTCTTCCTATTGCAAGATTCTATGTTTGTTTATGGATTTTGGAATTTATTTTCAGCATCTATTCCAAATCCCTACACGTAAGCTAATGTAGATTTGCAGAGCCCTAGAAAGAAAAATTTCTAGATAAATTTTAATTATAATTTTGATTTTTAGTTTGTTGTTTACTCAATGGTATGGAAGTGAAATTGATGATATTCATGACTTTGACTCCAAAAGAGTGCAATAGAATGAGATGTAGAGATTTTTGTTTGATGAACTCTATCTATGGAAAGGAGAAGAGTCTTTTTCCATTCCCAAATGCATAAATACAATGAAGTTTACCAAATGAAAACACAAACATGTTCCACCGAAAACTTTGAATGAAATCAATTTTTGTTCGTTTGATTATCAATGCAACGAACCTAAATCAAATGTAATTTCTTTCTTCTTCCTTACTTTCAATGCAAGAATCCAACGCAGATACAAAGGAATATGAATTAAAAAGATCAAACAAGAAATGCAATCAAAACTAATGAGAACTGAGAAACTAAGTGTGACATAACTCTCTCAATCAATAACTCAAAAAGTTGACAAGAAATCACAATGTCAAAATGCCTCGAACAAGAACCCAAAAAATGAAAACATAAATAAATGATCACTCGACAATCCTTAAAAATGAGCAGCAAGAAAGGGAATTCAAGCTAGTTTGGGGTAAGAAAAATAATATCAATCATTCAAAAGAGTGATATGTTCTAAAGAAGATTCAAAAGAAACTCAATACCAATCAAACCTTTGCAGACTTCTTTCAATCAATCAGATAATTGAAAACATCATGAGACAAATACCAAACTAGTGAAAATCAAGGTGAACCAATATCGCCACTTAGAATAGTTTCACAAGATCAACAAAGATAAAAATGAGTTGGGGGACTGATCAAATGGGATTTTGAGAGAGACACTTTCCATACCTCGTAATTTTCTTGAGATTGATGGTCCCATTTGAAGTGGATGTCTTGGTGTAACACACATAAGAAACCATGTGTGCAATTTGCATAATTGGGGAAAAAACAACGTAAGAATTTATCTTTTCCCTGAAGGATTTGTAATTGGTGCAAGGTTTTAGGAGGGATAATTTCAGTGATGGATTCAAACTTCAAGGGGTCCACCTTGATCCCTTATTGGTATACTATGAATCTGAGTAAACTCTTAATGGTGAAGTAGAAATTGCACTTAAGAGGATTTAGGCGAATGTTGTGTTGACGACATCTTTAAAAGATGATGTGAATATCATCAATATCTTGGGATTGTTTCATAGAACGATCTATGAAATCATCCATGCATGAAATAATGATATGGGAAATATCATAAAAGAAACAAGTCATCTCCAGCTACAAAGTGGATGTAGTGTTTCTGAGACCAAAGGTCATCACGCGATATGCAAAATTTCTCCATGGTGTGGTGAATGTAGTGTTGTATTAATATTGATGGTGAATTTGAATTTGGTTGTAACCTAAGAATCCATCCATAAATGACAAGGCTTCATGTATTACATAAGAATATATTACTTGATCAATGAAAGGGGTGTGAAAGTTGTCCTTGGGAAAAACTTGATTTAGGTATCTAATTTTGTATAGATGTGGATGGTTCCATGTTTTTTGTTAACAGGGTTAAGGTTAGATACCCACGATGTATACATTATGGGGTATATAAACTTGGTTGTGTATATCTTATTGATTCTGACATTGATAGCCACAGCTTTGGTGGGATGTAGCGGCCGCTAATTTTGAGGAACATGTGCAATGTTAGGCCAAGTGCCAATTCAGTGTTTGACAATGGTTGGGAAGGGACTAGGCATTTTAATATATGATCAGAGAAAAATGTCATGATTCTCTTGAAAAATATCCTTATATGCAAGGAATTATTTAAAGGAGCATGCAACACTGAGGGTGATTTCTTCGATGATTCTTGGTTTGAAGGAAATGTCCACCTTGATGGTGGGTAAATGTTGGCCATGTTCTATTATTCAAAAGCATCAGGGAAAGGGATTTGGATTTTGAACCAATATGTATGGCCAAGAGGAATGTGTTCCTTGTATTCAAACACACAAATGTTGGTGTCAGTGGTCGATTGAAAATCATCCCGAGGTAGGAAGAATGAATAATGGTGCATTCCATCTCAGGGGAAGTCAGGCCTCATCATGGCCTCTAGAATATATTTGTCTAAATGTAAGAAATGTGACATAAAATAACTCTAATAGGTATGAATGGGTGAGGGTGGCACAATGGGGCTAGACATCTCACACAATATTGACATAGTATTGGGGAGTGAAGAATCAAAATCTATTGAGGTAGTACAATCTAAAAGGACTTTTGGTATGGTAGTGTTATCTTCAATAGGGACCAATTGTTCAAATGAAGGGATTGATACTTTGTTGAAAAAAATATAATATATATGTACACATGTGTGTGTGTCATGGCCTCTAGGAGAAGAGAATATTTCCTTCCATGGTATTTTTCGTAGTGGTGAGTTAGGTGGGGTTAAAGAAAGTGTATTTGTGTTATATTACTAAGAGGGGGGGTGAATCAGTAATAGATAAATCTAATCCTTTTTAACCATAAAATTCAAGTGTTATATCAACGTAGCATTATCATCCAATAGTTGCAAGAGTAAATAAACAATGAAAAAATGAGCAATCATACACATATAGTGTACACCAATGTTTTTATGTGGAAACCCAAAGCGAGAGAAAACCACATAATGATTTTTCTTATATGTCTTTAAGAATTAGATTCATTGGAAGCAAAAAATTCCTATGTTTACTAGCTACAACTGGAAGGAGGCTCCAACCCCCTAGTTTCTCAGGCTACAACCTGAGGGAAGATCCAACTCCCTAATTCTATGGCTACAACTAGAAGGAGGGTACAAACCCCTATGCTCTTTGGCTACAAATGGAAGGTGGATACAACCACTTGTCCTTGCCCCATCCAACCACCCTGTCATAGAAGTAGAATGATGGAACCACTGTAAAACTATCACTATGAGATATACTATTGTAAACATGTACCGATCAAACTGCACCAAATAACCTGTAACAACCTGTACCAAACAACATGTAATCAAATTTTACCATAAAAAAGTGCATCAAGCATGCACCAACCTGTACCATCATCGAGTGCATCAAACATGCACCAAATATGTACCAATCATGCATCAAATAAACATAAACTATGACTCATCAATATGTACCAAAATCATCATTAAGATGTACCAAATTATTTAAATAAGACTATTCAAGATGTAGCAACCTCATCAATACGTAATAATATGTACCAACATTGTACTTTTGGAGTTACACTCCGTGGAAAATAGGGTTTGTGGCTATTCCTGAAACTAGTCTGAAACAGGTGTTTCAGGTAAAAATGTCATAAATTATTCATAACAGATAAAAATTCAATAAGAAAAAATGTATTGGTTATAGTACATTCTTTAGTATTCTGTGTATGATTTTCAAATCCATACAACAAATATTCCATGTGGGGCCCTCTATACAAGTTCTCTCTCTAGAATAATCTAGAATTCAACAAGGTATGTCATTTTTGATATAACTCCTTTTCTGAGAGGTTCAAAGTAGTGAAACCTAGAGGAATTGCATAAAAGACATTGAAGAACATTATGTACTATGTTCATATCTGTATTCGGTACATAGTTATGATTATTTCAAGTTAGGGTTGTTGACTAATCCAAAATTAGTCATGTGAGACTAAAGTAAAGTTTGATGAAAATTATAGTCTCTTGTTATTAAATTTAAGGAAGGTTTGCAGGTATATGATCATATACAATAGGTCTATTACAAAGTTACAAATAAGATTTGGATGATGAAATTGATGAGGGATTTTGGTTGAGGTACCTGTTGGGTACATGGTTGAGACAAGTATTTGAGGAGTTGGCAGATACATGAGATGTATAGTTCATGATGTACTATCCATCTAGAATAGTCTTATTTAAATAATTTATTCTTTGCAACCAATTTTACTACATTGACCTTTTGGGGCTTTTAGATGACTCATGAGGGTTCTCCAACTTCACACAGCCATAACTCTCTAACCGTGAGGAGTTGTGTGATGTTCTGCATACCAATGGAAATGGAATTGAATGTATTATCCATATAGAATAGTCTTACCTTCAAATATATTAAAAACTCATACCATTATACATAAAAAAAAACTTGGGTCCATTACCCAAACCTTTGTTCAAGGTTGAAATCAATGACAACCAGCCCAAATAATCAACAATCTCCCCCTTTGGCATTGATGGCAATAATCTTATGCAATAATAATATCATATCACTCATTCTCCCCCTGTGACCATCGCTCCCCCTGGAACCATGCCTCTCTGCTCTTTCTCCAAGCATTTACCTTTGCATCTAATAAATATCTCCCCCTTTGTCATCAATGGCAAAGGTATCCCCCTAACTGAACTCTTCATGAAATTGATATCCCAACCTGAACTATCCTCTTTATGGTGCTTCCTCCTGTAAATCTAAGACATATAAGATCAACATTCAAAAGAATTTATTTTGGAGTAGAAATTACTCCAAGTCTCTAGGGAAGATACTCAAAGGATTCCCTTGGAAGTCGTTTTGTAAATATGTTTGCCACTTGTTCTTTTGTTCCCACATATTCAAATCTGATGTTCTTCTCTATAACCCGTTCCCATAGAAAGTGATACTTTATTGGAATGTTCTTCTGTAACATCCCCAAAAATAAATTATTTTTAAGTCTAAAAATACTTAGGAATTTATTTTCATTTTTGGTAAATTCGAAATTGGAAAATTATTGTCATTTATGGCAATTCCGAATTTTGAATTTAGTTAATTGTAAATTATGATTATGACTATTGGGAAAAGATTTGATTTGTCCCAACCAACTCATTGACTATGACACTTGTAAGAAACAAATATTTTTATATTTATTACTGATAGACAAATGGAACAACCAGGCTGAAATCAGCTGACCAGAACTCCATGAGTGGGGAACATGTTGGAACTACCTCAGGGATAAATGTTACAAGTGGAAAATAAGGAATTTGGCCATTGGAAGCCAATAAAAATCAATGATTTTTAAATCTGCGAAAATTCCCAAGGGGAAAAGTCCTAGGCACAAATGTTTTGGATATATAGCATATGAGAGGAGGCAGGACACTGCCGAGTATGATGGGAAAAATAAGATCACTTGTTGTTATGAGCATTGTTTCTGAGTGTGAGGCAAGGATACGCTTCTGAGAACTGAAGGACTATATCTAAGAAGGAGTTATGGAGTTCTCCCTCATGGATTCATGGTTAGGCTAGGGGGTGAATAGAGCAAGAATATTGGTTGTTATGTTCTATGGTTGGGAGGAACTTCATTGTTCCCTTTGTTGTTTCATCACTTGTTCAGATATGTTCATCTACTCTTCTCTGATTGAATTCCTATTAATTAAATAGTTGGTAGTATACATGTTTCTTATTCCTAGACAAATGAATTACTGCTTATGAATGAATAAATTTAGAAAGATACTATGTATTATCTGTTGTAAGAACAGATATATTTTATCAGTGAATGAATTCATAAGGCTATTGTGGGTTATCTGTTGTAGGTACAGATCTATTTGTTAATGAATAAATTTACAAAGCTATTGTGTGTTAGCTATTGTAGGAACATATTTACTTTGAACGAAGTAATAGAGTTACTATATGTCGAATTATGGTAGGTATATGGGGTATGCCTATAAGTCAATAAAGTAGAATAATATTTGGAATAAACCAAATTTCAAATATTGAATGTAGAATAATTACCAGGGTAAAAATGTTACAAAAAGAGACAACGTAGATGAAAATTCAGACTGCACTTATCTTGTGGTTCTAGGAGAACATGTTTTCTTCCTTTTTGCATCAATGAGAAAGTCATCCACAGACCCGAAGGGGTGGAGTAGGCCAGGGTCTTCCTGATGGGTACCCTCGCAGTGAAACAGGGCCCCATCATTAGGTTATAGTAATCAAACACTAATCAATTATTACAGAAAGAGATTAAATACGCAGCATCCTAAAACAAGAATAATGAAGAATGCACAGTATAAAACGTGATCTACAAGGGTACCCGATTTGATCACGGAATAGTCATGATTTAATGCTCATGATTAACTAAACCCCTTTGAAATAATTACAACACAATCATAGACAGAGTCCTAGACAAACTATAGTTTTCTTTCCTTGATGTGATTTAAATAAAACAACCAGTTAAGACATCTAAATCTGCAGGACAGTAGGCAAGGGTAATTCCTCGACCATGTCCCAGAGATTCAAAATAAAGACACGTGACAAGAGACTTAAAATGTATTCATTCTTATATAAATGTGGTGTAGAATAAGTAGAGTAACCTTTGTTAAAACCAATATTTACATATGTGGAGGAGACGAATTCAGTTAAACATATCAGGAGTAAGGTGTTCACAGAATTAACGTTACAATGGAGAAATGGTCTCATGAATTCTTTTATCCCTTTTACCGTGTAATTTTTGGAATACGATGAGAATATTATAGGCCAAGAGTTATTGAATTATACTCAGGAGATAAGCCACTCTGTTCTTACAGTGTGTAGGTTTACAAAAAGAAACATACTATGCCACCTCTAAAATGAATCAGAACTTAGCAAGTACCAGGATAAGTACACTGAGGAAGTTAATAAATCAAAAAAATATGCAAAGATACATGATATCTACGTAGCTGTAACTGGAAAACTCAAACACGAAAATCATAAGAGAAACGCTCTTCCACATAGTTTTAAAAACCAATTTCCTAAAAAGGGTAGAAAACCCAAGAACACCCACAAAGTATACAACCAAAACCTCGGATAGATAAGGGGTTATGCCAAAACAACAGGACCTCTGAGAAGCTAAATACACGACTACCATTTTTATTAGGTGCATAAATACTAAGAAATTAGAGCAAGCAACGAAGATTACAGTAAGTCATCATTTCACTTATGACCGAACTAGAGAGGTATACATCCTCATTTCCTTTGGAACCTTAAGTCCAGAACTAGCTATAGTTTTGACATGAAGGAAACGTCCATCGTAGAGCTTGAGGGTTCCTAGAAAAATAATACAGAAGACAAGAATGAAGCCAAATTAAAACCCTAAACATTGTTGTATGAAATGCCAATACCCAAAAACTACAACCAGACCATGGAAGACAATCCAGTCGTGCTTTTAGGAGTTATCGAAGGGATTGATGAACACAGTAAAATTTTCATAATACCGAGATTTCATATATAAACAACCAAGAGATCCTTACCTCGCTTAAGATGGTGTCTGATGGGTGTGGTCTGCCTTATTTTGTTTTCCTCTACCATAGCGAGCTCATTTTTTTACAAACGCTGGCTATGCTACCGAGAATGAATATAATAGGGTTAACACTATAACGAAAAGTGCAAAACTACACAGAGCCAAGAGGAAGGGTGAAACAATAGTCTTAGGAAACCTTCGTCAGTTAGTTCAATGGTGTTAATGCAGAGTTGTACATATCCCATGTGATTAGGGAAAGGTTCTGAAGTTACAATGGGCACATTAAAGAAGAGATGGCCCCAAGGAGGTGTGTTACAGAATTCCATAAATGTCATTGGCAGGGTTCATTTACACCATGACAATCATATCTATCAAACTTAGGGAAATTGTAACGAAAGTTAGTTCTAGGCTATAGTTTAGTTTAAATATTTTCTTCCAGTTTATTTAGAGTTCTACACTTCACCTCGGATCCGTTAACCCTCATTCCAAGGTTAGTTCTAATGAGAATGGTAAATAACCAGGAACGAGCAACATGTACAAACGATTTAGTTACAACCTTTCTAAGACTTAACACGTTCACGTGTTGAATGTCATGTGGATAATAAATCGTTCCATAGATACATTTCACACATGTCTGAGGGATTAATTCATTACTTCAAGGCTAGTGTCGTTATATTCATTGATTTTTTTCCATAGTATGTCTATAACTTGCATGATTAGAATGAATATTCTATGGTGAGTATATATATACATATATATATATATTTGATTAAGTAATCAAGCTACCTTTCTACCTTCCTTGAGATTAGGAATGAGATAGAGTCTTTCATTTACAATTGTTCAAGGATATGGTAAGCGTAAATGGTGCAAAGAAAAAGATGTATTAAATCACCTTATAGTATAATTAAGAAATGTTTTGAGAAGTAATGAAAGCGTTGAATAATGACCCTAAGAAAAAAAAATTAATGGGTAAATTTGGGTTAAATTACATATGGTATCAGAGAAAAGGTTACAACACTTGGACCTTAAACATGACCAAATTTAATTGCTTAGCACATATTTTTTGTTCTATGAAAAAAAAAATCCTAACAAAACAATTACTGTTACAAACAGAAAAAAATTATTTCTGTTGTGATCATGGCAACACATAATGAAGCTGAGATCAGATTCGAGGAAAATAATGAAAAGAGACCCGCTAAAGAACAGTGACGGAATTTCACCAACTGAGGTTCTATAAACTATGATAAATATCATTGTGGAACTACAAGTTTTCAAGGCAGACAATGAAAAACTGAAAAAAACATAACAAGAACAGCAAGAAATAAATGAATTACTATTACGAAGCATAGTAACAAAGAAGATACCAAAGGATGACAACCAGGAAGAAGAGGTCAGTAAAAGGGCCTCCAAGAATTCTGGTCCTGAAGAGGAAAAGGGAGACAACTCTTCCGAAGGTACACCATCAGTAGAAGATAAAAAAAAAACACAGGAAGAAAAAGATAACAGGTGGATCACCTGGAGAGAGAGTTTAATAAAATAAAACCATATACATTTGACAGGGAATCCAGAACAGGGGAGAAGGCTAAAGCATGCTTATTGGACATAAAAAAATTATTTCCAAATCTATAACTATTCCAACAATATGAAGGTCAGAATGGCCATCTATAACCTAAAAAGAAAAGAAAGCATTTGGTGGCAGGATCTGAAGTTGGCCAAAGGTCTAAAGGAAAAACAGATGGAGTGGTCGATTTTAAGAAATACTTTAAGAAACATTATTTATCTAAAATTTACTATGAAATAAAAACTAAAGAGTATTATGAGCTACGACACGGTTAAATGGCTATGGATGATCTGATAAACAAATTCCTCGAATTGTTAAGGTTTGTGTCTTATATCCGAGAGGACAAAGTAAAAATATAGTGGTTCCTAAGTTGTTTACCATAGAGCTATAAGGAAATAATTGAATTAGACAACCCCAAGTCCTTGAGTGAATTTTTCAGGAAGGCCCAAATGCATTACGACCAATACAAAAAACGGTCGGAATTTCCCAAGGCTTGGAAAGACAAGAAACAAGACCGAATGAACCAGTGGAAGAAGGGATATCAACCATCCCCTTTCCAGAATACAACAAATATTTTTCCAAGGAAATATTTTCCCACCAATAACCAAAATTCACAAGGAGGTGGTAAACCAATCAATCTAAGCAAAAAGAAGTTTGGGGTCAGCCCTAGGGAACCATTAAAATGATGGGAATGTGGAGAACCTCACTTAAGGAGGAACTGTCCTTGTTTGAATTCAATAGACAAGACTGCGGTTCACAACCTATACGAATCCTCCATGGTGGGAGATGTGGGCAAAAGTTTACATCAGATCAATGCAGTTGTGGACGACCGACAATCTGATCACCAGTCCACTATAGTGGAAATTGAAGGTAAAATTAAAAGTACTCGTATTTATGTTTTAATTGATCCTGGAGCTACATTGAGTTATATCGCTCCTAGTGTAGTGGATTCAAATAAACTTAAAAAAAGAAGACATGCAAAATATTGGCTAGTACAACTAGGAACAGGAACAAAAAGAAAAGTATATGATTTTATTTTCGACTGTGAGTTTTGTTTAGGTGGTCAAAAAACAAAGACAAATCTAAACAATCTATCGTTAGGGTCTTATGACATAATTATCAAAATGGAATGGTTAGAAAGGCATAAAGTAGTTTTAGATTGTTATGAAAAATAAATCAAGTATAAAGACAAAAATGACACTATTAGGACAGTTCAAGGGATACAAAAACCAATCTCAGTTAGGCAAATTTCAGCAATGCAATTTAAGAAGTGCATGAGAAAAGGTTGTCATATTTATGTTATCCAAGTGACAAATTTGTTGGAAAAATAAAATAAACCTAGCTCAGAGGATTTTGTCATCTTGCATGCTTTTAGAGATGTGTTTGTTGATGAGATACCTGAATTTCCCCCAAGGAGAGAGATAGACTTTTCTATCGATCTATTTCCTGGTTAAGCTCCTATATCTAAGGTGCCCTACCGAATGAGTTTACTCGAATTAACAGAATTAAAAATTCAACTACAAGAACGGTTGGACAAGAAATACATCCAGCCAAGTGTCTCACCATGGGGAGCACCAACTCTTTTTGTTAAAAACAAGGATAGAACTCTAAGGTTATGCATTGATTATAGACAGTTAAACAAAATGATGGTTAAGAACAAATACCCCTTACCTAGGATCTGTAACAAACCGCCTCGTTACGACAACCATTCTAGTACACAGGTGCAAATTTTTTTTTTTTTGTGTTTACGGTGTGTGCGCGCGTGAAGAAGTAAAAACATCCTTGACTCTATGTCGCCCCTTGACATCCAACAAGACGCGACCACGGTGTTTGTTGCAAGAAGCCCAAGCACACGACGAGTATCTGCAAACAACTAAGACCATAGGCAAGGGGGCACAACGCAACATTTAATCGACAAGCAAAACTGACTACTGAATACGACTGACTACCCGCCCGTCCTACCCTGCAAGGTTAGGACCTCCAAGACACATAAGCAACGCTCAAGCCCGGTTTCCCATCGTCTTTAACCATTTAAGGTCTCAGGGCTGGCGACTGTTCTGAGGAACATGGAGGT
>ML860100.1:0-14111 GCA_009831015.1 Picea engelmannii
TTTTTAATGAATATTGTCACACAATGAAGGAAGAAAAGTGTTGATTTTATTCATGCTGAATGACAGTGTAAATTTCTATTTCCTACGAATTCCAGGTTACTCAAAGATAAGGTACTTATGAGTGATATTCTCTTGCTCGATAGTTTTTCAGAGGAAAATAAAATGTTGAAAATGTTGGGTGTTGAGTACATATCATACCATGCATGTTCGAATGATTATATTATATACATGAATGAATATGCGAACAAAGACATGTGTCCACAATGTGTGCATGACAGGTACCATAAATAAATAAAAAAGGGTAAGGTACATGGTTCTCCTCATAATATATTGAGGCACGTGCTTATAATTCCAAGGATTCAAAGGATATTTCGTTGCAAATAGTTAGCCATGTTGCATGGGTGGCATGCGAAGCGAGCCAAAAGTTATGTGAATCCAAACTGATTCAATATCCATGAAGCATATAGAGGATACATGGCCCGATAAATTTAAAGATGAGTTACAAAGAATATGATTGAGCATAGATATGGATGGATTTAACATGTATTCCCTCCAAAACACAAATTGTTCTGTTTGGCCAGTGCTAGTGATCAGTAAAAATAACCTCCCATGGTTTTCTGTGAAAAATGAACATCTTATGATGGCTCTTACAGTCTTGGGTAGAATACAAGTAAAGAGAATGGATGTCTACCTACAACCATTAATCGATGATTTTAAGCAATTATGGGAAGGGATACATGTATATGATGTATCAAGACCCATCCCAATGGAGAGGTATATTATGTTGTATGGAATATGTGTGTACACCACACACTATTATCTAGTAATAGGAGTTTCCTCTGGTAAGTACGTTCATAGATTTGTTTATATTTGTAATTTTGTTTGGCATACTTCATTTGGTGCAACTAAATTTTTGACACTAACATTCTATGTATATGATAACATCATAGGTTTGGTAACAAAAGGGTATCATGGATGTAAATGTTGTGGACCTTCTATAAAGGATAGGCGGTCCAACCACCTATGAAATCTGGTGTACGATTGTTCGCAAATATTCCTCCCATAAGACCACCCTTATAGAAGAGTTGCATCTACTCTCAATGGTAAACCAGAGATAACCCAATGATCTAAAATAATGACACCAATAGATTGGAATAGGGCATATGAAATAGAGAAGGAGAAGGAAATATGAGAATTGTTTTATTTAAATGGGGAACCTATGTTTGATGATCCTGAAGTTTTTTACAACTATGTTGAGAAAATACCCATTGGTATGAAAAGGAAATATATATTTTATGAGCTTCCATATTGGGATCATCTTAAGATTGGCCACTTACTATATTTCGTGCATTTATTAAAAAATGTTTCATCTTCTTTATGGAGGCACATATCATTGAATAAAAGTGAGACATTGACTACCAATAGAGATATTATTTCTTTAAATACTAAAATGGGACATTGGCTAAGAAACAAAACTAGAGGAGAGGTTGGTCCCTCTTTTTCTTTTAAACAAGGTTATGTCCCATGGATTTTGAAAAAATATGATCTTTCTATGTATAAGGATGTTATATTGGGTGTGAAGACACCTTCTTTATATGGGTCAACTCTACGATGTTGCTTCACTGTAGACGAGAATTCGTCAGGTTTGAAATCACATGACCGTATGAACCTTGTAAGGGTATGCATGTTGAATACATGATTCTTCTTCTATATTGACTTAGGTAAAAATATGTTATGCACTCACAATTTTATGGAAATTAATGATGTGTGTGTCTATTTTTTAGTCTCATTATCATTTGCTTGTGCATGTTTGTGTGAACCATGACTTCATCAAGGACTTGCGACATGCAATATAAAAATTATTTTCATTTTTACATTGGATCACATCAAGGGAGATTCATATGACTAGGATTACACAGTGGCATCAAGACATAACAAAGATATTTTGTATGTTTGAGAAGGAACTGCCCACGAGTTTTATGGACTTGCAAGTCCATTTTCTAATTCATCTACACGATGAGGTTAATTATATGGGGTGCTCGCATGTCATTGGATTTTCTTCTTAGAGAGGTACATGAAAAAATTGAAGGGGTTTGTTTGACAAAGGGAAAAACTGGAGGGCTCTATGGTAGAGGGGTACATAGTATATGAGTCGTTCTATTATGCCAGTGAATACATTAAGTAAATTGATGACACAAAAGGAGAAGTCATTTGGGATGACCATCAATATGAGGAAAGAAAGGAAGGGGAACTACTCCAAAGGAATGGAAATAGGTGCTTGATAAAGAGTATCTCAATTATGTTTTGTCAATTTAGTATAGAGAAATTGTTTACATTGAAGTTGATAATATATATTTCATCCCATACTATTTGTTTTGAATTCTTTTATACATCAAAAAAATCAGAAATTTTGATGCCATCACTAAATTCATTCTTTAAGTTGATAATATATATTTGATCTTATACTATTTGTTTTGAATTTTTGTATACATCAACAAATTTAGAAATGGATGCCATAAATAAATTCATTATTTACAATGTGAAGGCAAGGCAACCGTGGGTCAGATTGTATGAAGAGAAAAGAAGGAAATGGGGCAGTGACATGAAATTTTTTATATGGTTGAATGGTAGAATCATTTCTTATCCTGATCATTTGAAAGAAAATATGCCAAAAATATGTCCCAACAATTGGGTGGCTGACCAGATACAAGAGAAATATGCATTGTTCGATCATAACCCACATGGAGAAGATATAGATGCACTAAACATAAGGATAAAGTGTAACAAATTTGTCATAACATTTTCGAGTACCATGTTCTATTTATAATATTGCACATTTGAATTGTAACACATATTATGTTTTTATTAATGCTTTGATTATTAGACATATGACACCGTCCTTTGTTTGCATTTTTTTAGGTGCATTTATTCCCATCTATGTGGGCATATGGACATCATTTGCACACCGAGTATGTCGATGATGGACACATCACACAATATTGTGGAGTGGAGGTCGAGTTCGACCAATCTAGTCATGCTAGCCGTCATGATGAAAACCCGATAGAGGGGAAGTTAGGTTACATTGGAAACATACAAGAGATCATGCAAGTGGACTACTCATCATTTCAATGTGTTATTTTTTTTTGCAAGTGGTGGGATACCTTTGACCAGAGAAATGTAAATGAAGTTCATGATAGTGGGCTAATATGAATTAACTCTAAAAAATGTGGGTTGAAAGTAAGGAGCCTTATGTTTTCCCAAAACATTGCAACCAATTGTTTTTTAACCTAGATGTGTTGGATGGGGATTGGTGGTTCGTACTGAAACATGATCCAATATCTAAACATATTTTTGAGAACAAAAATGTTATAGTGCCAAGTGATGAAGATAATCAGGGTGATGGCAACGAAGCTTGATTTGTAAATGATTTGTTTGTACAATTATATTGTGGATGTGTAATCTTATTATGAGTATCTATAATGGACAATTATGTTTTTTTTCTTCATTTTATAATTATGTTGAATATGAAAATTTAACAACCATTTACAACCACCATATTGAAAATATATTAAATAGAGGTACAAGCATTAGATGTAGTTTTGATATATTTTCATTGTCATATTTATTGTTTATTATAACAAATTTATGTTGTATTTTATTAAAATATGTTTATGTTAACCTTTGAATTACTAAGCATTATTTGAGATATCACAAATTTGGTGGCATACAATAGTAAATATTTATTTTAAATTATATTTTATTTATCAAAAAATGAAGATATTAAAGAATATTCAAACCTCAAAATTTTTATTGTTTGAGAAAATCAAAATTCAAATAAATATATACTTACTTTGATGGAACTTCTAAGGACAATTCCAACAAAATAACTTCGTTCAACAACTAAAATACTTGTGGTGTTGGCATTACCAACTTTGATGGCATTCCCCACCCTAACTAGTGCAACTATCATGGCCTTCACCTATTCCACTCCATCCTTTGGTTTTATAATCATATAAACTTATATTAATCATTATTTTTGCATTCTCCTTGAAATAAGTGTTAATATAGAAATGACGTGGAAATTATAAAAGACTCTTTTATACAACCTAGTCAGAATTAAGGAAAATTTTAATGATCCATATCTAAAAGTATAGAATTCTTTGTCAATTTTACTAATCCTTAAAATACTAATTATAAAACGTTGGGTGATATTATTTTTTAATAGAAGATTCATAAAGTCTGTATTAGAGTAAAAAATTGTGAAACCATTTCATCGAAAGTCTATAGATCAAAATGTATTATTTTTCTCTATATTTATTATTTTAACTTTAATTGAATAAATTTCATTTATCATAGTAGTTGGATAATATGAATTAATAAAATATTTGGAAATTTTAAATATTACAAAAAATATAATTATTGTGATTTTAGTAAGAAATTATTTTATAACTTTGTCTTGTAATCTTTGAATAATAAAAATTAAAAAAATAACATTATTATTACATCGTCATCATTATTATTAGTGAATAATTATGTTATAATGTTATTATTTTAATATATGAAAGATACATAAATATTCAAATCACAATCATTTCACTCATCATATTTAAGTATTTTTGTTTCTAAACATGTTTAATCAACATATTGTATCTTGTTGGACAAGAAACAATTCACCTTGAACAATATTTAAACATTATATGACATTAATGGTTATAACTTTTTGCAATCACAATCCAAATTAAATGCTTTTATAAAACTAAAGTTAAACATTATACGCTAATTGTAAATTTAAATTACTGATACATATCAAATTTCACTTAAAAATATAGAAATCATTAACAATGTTCGTCATTAGCATACTCGTAATACATTTTATAAATCAAACAAAAACAACAACCACACCATTATATGAAAAAAAAAAAATGCATGAGTGATATATATATGAATATACATGCCAAACATACATCTCAACAAAATATGCAATAACATGTCACATATAGATCTCGATTCAAATATAAAACAATCAATATAAATGTTAATCAGTACGACTACTAGCTAGGTCCACCACCATACCCAGGTGCATCAATGTCTCTGCTACCATAGGTAAACCCTCTGTCAAGACCAATTGACGCAGTCGCGCCAACCCGGGCACGTTCGCGCTCACCAAGAACTTCTTTTTCACTGGCCCGAAGAGCTAAATTTGCTCTTCAATTTCCTTATCGGAAGTTCTCGCACCCACAGAATGGTCTTCGATGATCTCCCTTATCGTATCAGGAAATATCCCTCTTGCAGTAGCGACTCCTGTACTTGGGTCGCACTAAACTCCGAAACCCGATGAATATTCCCTTTGCGCCTTTTTCTGTCCTTATCGAAGATTTTCCCCGTCGGGAAATCGAAACTTACGATGTCGTGGGTTACACACCTCACGGATCCCCGATTCCCGAACTCCGATGCCACCTGTCCTCTGTCTACGACAAATCCCTGGGACCCATGCTCCCATAGCGATCGAGAAATCGCATTTCAGGAATTCACGATTCCTGATGCACAAGGTCATAGACCTGGCCAAACCCCGAATTTCGATATACGACGCCGCCTGTCATCACCTCAGGGTGAGACTTAACACTCTGACACCTGTCTTCCACTCAGCGCTATCGGAAAATCACGGATCGCGATTTCAACATATGAAATGCGCTTGACTCCGGAAATCCCGAAATGCCGAACCCCGACTCCTCGGGATCTTTCACCCCGTGTCCCTCCGATCAACGGCTCCGATCACGTCGGGAAATCGCCGATCGCGATTCCTTGATGCAAGTGTTTTTCGCTCCTGGAAACCCCGATGGGTTAAATCCGTACTTCTACCTGGATGTCTGACGCGTGTCCTCGTTATTGGATGGTTCTGATCGCCCGTCGGAATATTGTGGATCGCGATTCCAACCTGCGTAAGTTCTATGTCCTCGGAAATCCCGAATTCCCGATGGACTAAACTCCGATGGTACCTATCTCCTTGACACGTGTCCTGCCGAAATCGACGGCTAGGACCTTCTCTCTGTATTTCAAGACTTTCAAGGTCTCGATTCTCAACCTTATGAAAACCCCAATGACTCTGAAATCCCGATGACTTCTCCTCTCCAAGGATTTCTTCCGAAGACTAAAACACCTTCCTCAGAGCTGTTCCTCGGACTCTTGCGCTTGTCCTTCCTGTTCAAACCTTCCTCGAACCACCCCTTGGGTTCTCTTCCCCAGTATCATGAAGGAATTATCCCTCCTGAGCTTGTCAACTTTGATCCTCTCAGAGGGATCTATGCGTACCCTTCACGCTTGGTATTTAAACACTTCAAGTGTCGAATACTCTAGACTCTGTGCAACTCCTGCAGCAGCAGTCCTTAACTTCCTTTTCTCAGGTTAACACTGAGACTCCTTCTTCAGCCTACGCCTCTCTTGCGTGGCTTCTACAACCCAAATCAACTTTAGGGTGAATGCGAACAAAAGTTCAACTCTTGGGCCTCATCAACGCACTCCTTGCAGATGAATTCAACTGCACTCTATGCAGGAATCTCCTGGCTCAGATTGAGAAACAATTGAAGCTCATTCCTCTCCTCTCAGACTTCAGTTTAAACCCTGAAATCACATGCACAACATATTCAAAGAAAATGCATAACCAGAAACACACATTCATAAGTACATGAACAATACACACAGAGAAACACCACCAAGCATGAGTTTGAATCAGAATTTCATTATATTAATTCAACACTGTACATGGGTATTCTTCACAAAGTTCTCTGCTTGCTCCTCTCTTCTGAATGCTTCTGAATAATATGAATAATCTACAAAGGAGGGTGTCTATATCCGTTTTCCCTCTTGAACTCTAAACTGTCTAATCTAGACTTAAACATCTATCTACCTGCATTAAACCTATTAAATGCCTCCTATCTATTCCAGACAAGAGCGTATGGCTTGAGGTTTGCTACAATACAAAAAAAGCGCTCTTTCATAAATGGTACATTTATTCATTGGCGCATTCTTTTGTTTGAAAAATCAAAAAGTTTCGGCTGGTCTTTTCCAGCTGTTGTTGTCTTCCATGCTAGCTCGCTTGTCATGGGCGATGCTCCTGCATCATACTCCTTGGCTTGAAAATATTCATGGGCTCCTATCCATGAGCTCCTGCACGTTCTGTCCATGCTTTTGTATAACTGCTTTCGTCTCCCTGCTGGCATCTTCCACTGGGTGATTTTTCCACTTCACCAGATACTCGAAGTATTGCTTCCATCTAGTTCTTTTGTTGACCCTCTTGTCAAGTATGCGCTCCATCTGTGGCCTTGCTGCAATCGACATCTGCTTCTGCCACTGGATCTCTGGCTGCTCATCATTTCCAGTTCCTGCTCCCTCAGCCTTATATGGATATAAGTCTGAAACATTGAATGTCGGAGATATTTCGATGTCATCCGACAATTCAATCTCATAAGCATTTTCTCCCAATTTCTTCAGGACTCTGCATGGCCCAATTTTCTTCATTTTTAGCTTGTTGTATGTTCCTCTTGGGAACCTTTCCTTCCTCAGGTGTGCTAGAACAAGATCGCCAACTTCGAATTGAAGTTGTCTCCGATGTTGATCTACTCTGCCCTTATATTCCTGGTTTGACTCCAGCAATCGCTGCTTCACTCTGCTGTGAAGTTCTTCCATCGCTTACGCGAATTCTTCAGCGCTTGTGCTTTTAGTCATTATCTGTTCTGAATCCCTGAGTTCAGATACTCCTCTCGGTTGCCTTCCATATAAAATTTCAAATGGAATTTTTCCTGTGCTTCGGTTCACAGAATCATTGTACGCAAACTCTGCCTATGGCAACACGTTGTCCCAACTGTTGTGGTGCTCTGTCACCAAGCTTTTGAGTAAATCTCCCAGACTTCTGTTGACCACTTATGTCTGCCCATCTGTCTGTGGATGATAGGCAGAACTAAACATCAAGTTAGTTCCCATATTCTTCCAGAGTGTCCTCCAAAAATGTCCAATGAACTTTTTATCCCTGTCCGATACAATGCTTCTGGGTAAACCATGAAGTCTAACGATATCCTTGAAAAACAAGTTTGCGATATGAGTCGCATCGCTGGTCTTATGGCATGGAATAAAATGTGCCATTTTTTAGAACCTGACAACCACCACAAAGATTGAATCATGTCCTCTTTGCGTCCTCGCCAATCCTAATACGAAATCCATGCTGATTTCATCCCACAACCTCTCAGGTATGGGTAATGATTGATAGAATCCCGCATTCTGCTTTCTGCCCTTTGAATGCTGAGAAATCCTGCACCTGTCAACAAACCTCTTGACATCTGTTCGCATCTTCGGCCATAAATAGGCTTCACTCAGCTTTGCAAATGTCTTATCGTGTCCAAAATGTCTTGCTAATCCACCACTATGCTTTTCTTTTAATAGATTCTCCCTCATGGAGCAATGTGGAATGCATAACTGATTGCCTCTGAATAAAAGTCCATTTTGGATCATGTAATCCATCCACGGGCTTCTGTCTTTGAGAACTGGATTCTCAGCTGCCTCGTATGCCTCTGCAAAATCTGCATCACCTGCATACATGTCCTTTAGATTTTCAAAACCCAAGGTCTTGACTCGAAACTCCTGTAGCAACAAACACTTCATGCTCAAAGCATCAACCACTTTGTTAGCAGCCCCTGAAATGTGTTTAATGACAAATGTAAAATTCTGCATATACTCTACCCATTTTGCATGTTTCTGATTAAGCTTCTCCTGCTGAGTCACAAACTGTAATGCATGATTATCACTATATAGAAAAAATTCCTTTGGCATCAAATAATGCCTCCACTTCTTCAACGCCTGTATGATAGCATAAAATTCTTTATCATATGTTGAATACTTCACCTTGGCCTCATCCAGATTCTCGCTGAAATATGCGATTGGTCTGTCCTCCTGGCTTAAGACCACTCCTATGTCAAAGCCACTTGCGTCACACTTCACCTGGAATACCTTCGTAAAATTCGGCAATACCAACACTGGTTGCTTTGTGATCTTCTGCTTCAACAGATTGAAGCTCTTCTCTGTTGCTTCAATCCAATGAAAATATTTATGTCTTTTCTTGACTGTGTTCATCATTGTTGTGCTAATTCCACTGAAATTCCTGATGAATTTCCGGTAGAAACTTGCCATTCCATGAAAACTTCTCACCTCAAAAACATTTCTCGGTGATGGCCAATTTTTAATCACTTCCACTTTACTTGGATCCATCTTTAATTCATTTTCCAATATGACAAACCCCAAGTAAATGAGTTCTCTCTTCATAAATGAATACTTCCTCATGTTGATCAACAGTTTCTCTTACTGTAGTTTCCTCATTATTGCAGCTAAATGCTTTAGATGCTCTTCTTTTGACTTGCTGAAAATCAAGATGTCATCCAAATAAACAATGACAAACTTACCAATAAACTCTTTCAACACTTCATTCATCAGCCTCATGAATGTACTCGACGCATTTGTCAAGCCAAACGACATGACTAGCCATTCGTACAACCCTTCATTGGTTTTGAAGGCTGTCTTCCATTCATCACCGTCCCTCATGCGAATCTGATGGTATACGCATTTCAAATCTACCTTTGAAAAAAAATTGGCTCCACTTAAACAGTCCATCAAGTCATCCATCTGTGGTAATGGAAACCTGTACCTGATGGTTATCTTGTTAATGGTTCTGGAATCTGTACACATTCTCCAACCTCCATCCTTTTTTGGACTTAGTACCGTTGGAACGGCAAACGGACTAAGACTTTCCCTGACCAGTTCTTTATCCAATAGTTCCTATACCTGCCTTTTGACCTCTTCATTCTCCTGCGTCGTCAACCTGTACGCTGCTTTGTTTGGCAAACTTTCTCCTGGTATGAGGTCTATATGATGGCTTATGCTCCTCATCGGCAGCAACGAATGAGGTAATTCGTCCACCACTATATCAACGAACTCTTCCAGTAGTTCCTGAATTTCCTTCGGCAGATCATCCACTCTTGTGCTGGTCAAAACAACTTTCCATTTCCTAACCACAAAGAATTGTGGATCTTCCTTCTTCTTTACTTCTGCCAGAAGTTCTTTCCCACTCATGAGAAGTATAGTATTCCTCGGTTCTGGTTTTACTTCTTTATCCTTAATTGGATTCAGCGTATGTGCTCTTCCATCCTTCTCCAAAGTGTACGTATTCATCTTCCCATCATGAATCACGTTTCTGTCATATTGCCATGGTCTGCCTAGCAATACATGACATACATCCATAGGAATAACATCACATAAAATCCTATCATTATATCTTCCTATCTTGATGTCAACTAAGAAATGTTTAGTGACATTTACCTAATGTCCCTTCCATAGCCATGGAACTTTATATGGACTCGGGTGATCTGTTTTCTCCAGCTCCAGTTTCTCCACCATCTTGGTCGAAATGAGATTGTCTGTGCTTCTGCTGTCCAGAATGACCTGGCATTTCCTATCTTTGGTCTTGCATGTGGTTCTAAAAAGCCTTTTTCTTTGAACTGAGTCCTACACCTCCTTCTCGGGTGTTAAGAGAACCTTATGCATCATCAATGACCTTTCGTCTTCTGTGTCTTATTCCTCAGCATCTCGCCTCTGTGCTTGGATGATGTGAGCTTCTCCTTTATCTGTCTTCCTATCTGGACAGTCAACTGCCTTATGTCCATTTTTCCCACATGTGTAACATGTGATGATTCCTCCTCTGCCTCTTCCTCTACCTCTGGTACGAGGAAATGTGTTCGCGTCAACGTATCCTCTGCCTTGTTCTATCTGCTGCCTTCGTTGTTCAGCGTGATGACCTCGCTATGAAATTCCAACTCTTTCTGTTCTCGTCTGAGGCTCCTTCCAGTCGTCCTTAGATTTCTGGAATCTGTCTTGAGCAACTAACTTACCTTTCGGTTGGCTCCTACCTCAGCCTCGCTGTCCTTGCTTACGGCTTAGCTTTTCCTCAACCTTCAATGCCATTTGATATGCATCCTCAACCGTTCGGATGTTTTCCATACTCATCTCATTATGGATATCGTATCTTAAGCCATTCATATACTTGGAAACTTTTTCATCATCGCTCTCCCGATGACCCGCTCTGATATTGAGCTTGTAAAATTCCTTAGTATACTCCCTCACCGTCATCAACTTCTGTCTCAGGTTCTGCATCCTCCTGAACATGGTGATTTGATAATCCCTGGGGATGAACTTTTCTTTCATCTTCGCAACCATTCGATCCCAACTTTTAATCTTTTGCTTACCTTTGCAACGTCTATCTGCTTGAAGCTCGTCCCACCATAATGCTGCATGTCCCTTCAATTTGGTGACAGCATGTATGAACTTTTTATCCTCTTCGATACCCTCATAATAAAAGTAGGTGTCAATAGCTCTAACCCAATCCAACAGCTCTTCTGCATCCAGATTTCCTTCATAAGTCAGAATGTCCATTTTTGTCTTTGAACTCATCCGGGCGATAGCTTTCATTAATCGCTCATTTGCTGCATCTTCTGCTGGGATTTCTCCTACTCCTTGTCTAGATTCACCTTCATCCTCGGATTCACTGGTATCTTTTGCATCAACTTTGCACTTTTTCTTTATTCCTATATCCACAATCATAGAGCGTAATTCTTGCAGTTGTCTTTCTACTTCCAGATTCTTCCCTGGCCTACCTCTTTCTCTGGATGATTCCCTTTCCCCCTCTGGGTCGGGTGAATGTCTATCTCTTCTCCATGGTGGCATGGTGAATTCTCCTTTCTTCTCTGCTACAGAAAACAAAGAGATTTTCTTGCTCTGATACTACTTGACGCAGTCGCGCCAACCTGGGCATGTCCGCGCTCACCAGGACCTTCTTTTTCACTGGACCGAAGAGCTAAATTTGCTCTTCAACTTCCTTATCGAAAGTTCTCACACCCACAGAATGGTCTTCGATGATCTCCCTTATCGTATCGGGAAATATCCCTCGCGCAGTAGCGAGTCCTGTACTCGGGTCGCACTAAACTCCGAAACCTGATGAATATTCCCTTCACGCCTTTTTCTGTCCTTATCGGAGATTTTCCCTGTCGGGAAATCGGAACTTACGATGTCGTGGGTTACACACCTCACAGATCCCCAATTCCCAAACTCCGATGCCACCTGTCCTTTGTCTACGGCAAAGCCCTGGGACCCACGCTCCCGTAGCGATTGAGAAATCGTGTTTTGGGAATTCGCGATTCCCGATGCACAAGGTCACAGACCTTGCCAAACCCTGAATTCCGATATACGATGCCACCTTTCGTCACCTCAGGGTGAGGCTTAACACTCTGAAACCTGTCTTCCACTCAGCGCTATCGAAAAATCACGGATCGCGATTTCAACATATGAAATGCGCTTGACTCTGGAAATCCCGAAATGCTGAACCCCGACTCCTCGGGATCTTTCGCCTCATGTCCCTCCGATCAACAACTCTGACCGTGTCGGGAAATCGCTGATCGCTATTCCTTGATGCAAGTGTTTTTCGCTCCTGGAAACCCCAATGGGTTAAATCCGTACTTCTACCTGGATGTCTGACGCGTGTCCTCGCTATTGGACGGTTCTGATCGCCCGTCATAATATCGTGGATCGCAATTCCAACCTGTGTAAGTTCTATGTCCTCGAAAATCCTGAATTCCCAATGGACTAAACTCTGATGGTACCTGTATCCTTGACACGTGTCCTGCTGGAATCGACGGTTAGGACCTTCTCTCGGGATTTCGAGACTTTCAAGGTCTCGATTCTCAACCTTATGAAAACCTCGATGACTCTGAAATCCCGATGACTTCTCCTCTCCAAGGATTTCTTTCGAAGACTAAAACACCTTCCTCAGAGCTGTTCCTCGGACGCTTGTGCTTGTCCTTCCTATTCGAACCTTCCTCGAACCACCCCTTGGATTCTCTTCCCCAGTATCACGAAGGGATTATCCCTCCTGAGCTTGTCAACTCTGATCCTCTTAGAGGGATCTGTGCGTACCCTTCACGCTTGGTATTTAAACACTTCAAGTGTCGAATACTCTAGACTCTGTGCAACTCCTGCAGCAACAGTCCTTAACTTCCTTTTCTCAGGTTAACACCGAGACTCCTTCTTCAGCCTACGCCTCTCTTGCGTGGCTTCTAAAACCCAAATCAACTTCATGGTGAATGAGAACAAAAGTTCAACTCCTGGGCCTCATCAATGCACTCCTTGCGGATGAATTCAACTGCACTCTATGCAGGAATCTCCTGGCTCATATTGAGAAACAATTGAAGCTCATTCCTCTCCTCTCAGACTTCAGTTTAAACCCTAAAATCACATGCACAGCATATTCAAAGCAAATGCATAACCAAAAACACACATTCATAAGCACATGAACAATACACACAGAGAAACACCACCAGGCATGAGTTCGAATCAAAATTTCATTCTATTAATTCAACACTGTACATGGGTGTTCTTCACAAAGTTCTCTACTTGCTCCTCTCTTCTGAATGCTTCTGAATAATTTGAATAATCTACAAAGGAGGGTGTCTATATCCGTTTTCCCTCTTGAACTCTAAACTGTCTAATCTAGACTTAAAAATCTATCTACCTGCATTAAACCTATTAAGTGCCTCCTATATATTCCAGACAAGAGCGTATGGCTCGAGGTCTGCTACAATACACAAAAGGTGCTCTTTCATAAATGGTGCATTTATTCATTGGCGCATTCTTTTGTTTGAAAATTCAAAAAGTTTCGACTGGTCTTGTCTAGCTGTTGTTGTATTCCAGCTGGCTCGCTTGTCATGGGCGATGCTCCTGCATCACCAATGATCTCAAAAATAAATGTGGCAAAAGTGCAATAACAAGTGTCTCTATATCAATATCATGAAGATGTGCAATAGTACTTGATGTGAACATAGTTCCCAAAGCATTAAAATCTTTTGACACATGTGGAGGAAGAGGAGGAGGAGGAGGATCGTTGGATGATGACACATGTGGACTAAGAGAAATACAATGATCGATGGTTGGTGACACAAGTGGAGGATGAGAGGGAATATTAGTAGAATATGGTGACACATGTGGAGGAGAAGCAAGAGGAGGAGGGGGATCGAATGTGGATG
>ML860100.1:47397-59236 GCA_009831015.1 Picea engelmannii
CATATAAAGTCTCGTGGTTACAGAAAGGACACCGGGTAAGTTTCACTAAACAATGCTTAGTTAAATTCAAAATTGGTAATTATCATGATGAGATTCTGTGTGATGTTATTCCCATGGACGTATGTCACATATTGTTGGGTAGACCATGGCAGTATGATATAAATGTTGTTCATGATGGGAGGATGAACACATACACTCTGGAGAAGGATGGGAGGTTACACAGATTGCTTCCGATAAAAGATAAAGAAGTGAATCCAAAGGTGAGCAACACGATACTTCTCATGAGTGGGAAAGAGCTCCTCACAGAGATGGAGAAGGATGAAGATCCACAATTCTTTGTTGTCAGGAAACCGAGAATTGTCCTGACAAGCACAAGAGTGGATGACTTACCGGAGGAGATTTAGAAACTGCTGGGAGAGTTCGTTGATATCATCGTGGACGAACTACCTCATTCGTTGCCATCGATGTGGAGTGTGAGTCACCATATAGACCTCATACCCGGAGCAAGTTTTCCAAATAAAGCAGCGTACAGGTTGACACCTCAGGAGAACGAGGAGGTCAAAAGGTAGGTACAGGATCTACTAGATAAAGGATTGGTCAGAGAGAGTCTGAGTCCATGTGTTGTTCCGACAGTACTGAGTCCGAAGAAGGATGGAGGCTGGAGGATGTGTACAGACTCCAAGGCGATAAATAAGATCACCATCAGGTATAGATTTCCACTGCCGAGAATGGATGACTTGATGGATTTCCTAAGTGGGGCAAATTACTTTTCAAAAATTGATCTCAAGAGTGGATATCATCAGATTCGGATGAGAGAGGGGGATGAATGGAAGACAACATTCAAGAAAAACGAGGGTTTGTACGAATGGTTGGTTATGTCGTTTGGCTTGACAAATGCGCCGAGCACATTCATGAGACTGATGAATGAAGTCCTGCGGGAATTCATCGGTAAGTTTGTGGTCGTGTACTTGGGCGACATACTGATTTTCAGCAAGACCAAGGCTGAACACTTGAGGCACTTAGCCATTGTGATGAGAAGACTGCAGCAGGAGAAGCTGCTAATCAATTTGAAGAAATGCTCGTTCATGCAGACAGAACTCATTTATTTGGGTTTTGTGATTTCGGCGAATGAATTAAAGATGGATCCTGAGAAGGTTGAAGTAATCAGGAAATGGCCATCGTCGAGGAATGTTTTTGAGGTAAAGAATTTCCATGGACTCGCTAGTTTCTACAAGAAATTCATTCGGAATTTCAGTGGAATTAGCGCCGCAATGATGGATACAGTGAAGAAGCGGCACAAGATTTTTCATTAGACAGCTGAGGCTGAAAGGAGCTTCAATCTGTTGAAGCGAAATATTACAGAGCAGCCAATACTGGTGCTGCCATATTTTCAGAAAACCTTCCAAGTGAAGTGTGATGTCAGTGGGTATGTTGTTGGAGGGGTCTTAAGTCAGGATGACAGGCTTGTTGCATATTACAGCGAGAAGCTGGATGATGCAAAGCTGAAATACTCCACGTACGACAAAGAGTTTTATGCCATCATACAGGCATTGAAGAAGTGGAGGCATTATTTGATACCCAAAGAATTTGTTTTGTACAGCGACAATGACGCATTGCAGTTCGTGAGTCAACAGGAGAAGTTGAACCAGAAGCATGCGAAATGGGTAGAGTATATGCAAAATTTTACATTCGTGATAAAGCACATTTCGGGGACTGCTAACAAAGTAGTTGACGCTTTGAGCAGGAAATGTTTACTGCTGCAGGAGTTTAGAGTCAAAACCTTGGGTTTTGAAAATTTAAAAGATATGTATGCAGGTGATGCATATTTTGCAGAAGCGTACGAGGCAGCTGAGAATCCAGTTCTCAGAGATCAGAGCCCGTGGATTGATTATATGATCCAGGAAGGATTTTTGTTCAAGGGCAATCAATTGTGCATACCGAATTGCTCCATGAGGGAGAATTTGGTGAAGGAGAAGCACAGCGGAGGCTTAGCAGGTCACTTCGGACATGACAAAACATTCGCCAAGCTGAGCGAATCATATCATTGGCCTAGCATGCGTGCAGACGTAAAGAGGTTTGTTGACAGGTGTCGGATATGTCAACATGAGAAGGGCCGAAAGCATAACACAGGGTTTTATCAGCCATTGCCTATACCCGAGAGACCATGGGAGGCAATTAGCATGGATTTTGTTTTGGGACTGCTGAGAACGCAGAGAGGGGTTGATTCCATCTTTGTCATGGTGGAAAGGTTCTCGAAAATGGCACATTTTATTCCGTGTCATAAGACTAGCGATGCAACCCACATCGCAAATTTATTTTTCAAAGAGATTGTGCAATTGCATGGATTGCCGAGAAGCATAGTCTCGGATCGAGATACCAAATTCATTGGTCATTTTTGGAGGACACTCTGGAAGAAGCTGGGGACTGACTTGGAATTCAGTTCTGCATACCATCCGCAGACAGATGGACAGACCGAGGTGGTGAATAGGAGCCTGGGGAATTTATTGAGGAGCCTGGTGATGGAGCATCACAGCAGCTGGGATCAGATCCTACCACAGGCAGAATTCGTGTACAACGATTCGGTGAATCGGAGTACAGGTAAGAGTCCATTTCAGATTCTGTATGGGACACAGCCGAGAGGAGTTTATGAGCTCAAGGAGTCAGAACAGGCTGAAACTAGTAGCACGAGAGAAGAGGAGTTCGCTGAAGCGATGGAAGAACTTCACACACAGGTGAAGCAGCGACTGCAGAAGTCAAATCAAGAGTATAAGCGCAGAGCCGATCAGAGGAAGAGACAACTTCAGTTTGAAGTTGGGGACATGGTTCTGGCGCACTTGAGGAAAGAAAGGTTCCCAAGGGGAACATATAATAAACTCAAGATGAAGAAAATTGGACCATGCAGAGTCCTAAAGAAATTCGGGGAAAATGCATATGAGCTTGAGTTGCCAGAGGGCATTGGGATATCTACGATTTTCAATGTTTCGGATTTATACCCATACAGGGCTAGAGAAGCAGGCACTGGAACTGAGGAACCAGTGGTCCGGTGGCAGAAACAATTACCAGTTGCACAGAAACCGCAGATGGAGTGCATACTGGACAAGCGAGTGGGAAAAAGGACCAGAAGAAAGCAATATTTTGAATACCTGGTGAAATGGAAGAATCACCCAGTGGAGGATGCCAGTTGGGAAACAGAAGCAGCTATACAGATGCATGGTCACACAGTGCAGGAGCTCATGGACAGGAGCCCATGAAATCTTTTGAGCCGAGGAGTATGATGCAGGACCATCGCTCACTCATCATAGCGAGCCAGCGCGTGGAGCAAAGAAAAGACAGTTGGAGAGTGCCAGCATTCAAACTTTGAAATATTTTAATATTTGGTGCGCCAAACATTAATGCATTGGTGTAATGAAGCGCACTTATACATTGTAACGGACCTTGAGAAGATAAGCTCTCATCCTTAGGTAGCTGAGGCATTTATTAGATTTAAAGCAAGTAGATAAATTAATTAAGTCTAGATTAGACAGTTTTTCTTTCGAGAGGGAAAACGGAATATAGGCACCCTCCTTTGTATTATTGTGGAGAAATTCGAAGCAACATTAGCATTCAGGAGAAGGAGAGAGCAAAGCCAAGAACTGGTGAAGAATCCCCATGTACAGATATTGAATTTATAGGAAAGCTTTGATTCAATTCCATGGCAGTGATTATTCTCTGTGTGTTGTTGATATTATGTTGTTGCATACTTGCTTCTTGTTATGCCTTTGTTGTATATGTTGCATATGTAATTTCATGGCAGATTAGAAATTTGGGAGAGAGGAGAGAATGAGTTTCAATTGTTTCTCTGTTTGATCCAGGAGATTCTTGCATAGAGTGCATTCGAATTCATCTGCATAGAGTGCGTTGATGAGGCTCAACAGTTAAGCTCTCATTCTCGTTTGCCCAGAAGTTGAATTGGGTTATTTGAGCCATGCAGGATAAGTGCAGGCCAAAGTTGAAGTCTCAGCGGTGATTCTGAGCTAAGGGAGTGGAAAATCTCTATTGCAGGAGAGTGCATGGTATTTGAAGAACTCAACACTTAGAGAGTCGTTGGGAAGTCGAGCATAGGAATCGGTGTAAAGGTCTCTGAAGGAGTCAGAGTTGGTGAAGCTCAGGAGGAATAGTCCCTTGTGATTTCCGGGAAAAGGGAATAGGAGAAGTTTGAGAAAGAAAAGCTTCAGAGCAAAGGACTCTTCAAGAGGAAGAGAATTGGCGACTTCAAATCGCTGTGAAGAATCACGAGTTCCCGTCGACCATTAGATCTAAGAGGAGTTGCGAGGGAGTTAACTCGCAGGCGCGCAAAGAAGCAAGCCATCGCATATCGGCGTTCGGCGGTTGGCAAGGTAAGAGTTTACCCTTTGAAATCGCGAGTAGCGATTTCCCGATTTAACGGGAACCGTCGATCAGAGCGGGGACAGGTGGCGCAAGATCTCGGAGAGTCGGGACTCGACACATCGGCATTTTCAGAGTCGAAAGGACCGTGGAGACAGAGCGAACCCTGAGTTGCGACGAGTCCCATAAGGAGTAGTGTGGAGCGTTAACACGTGGCATCGCACTTCGGCATTCAGGGTTTTGAAAGGTGATTGAATCGCTACCTTTCATATGCCAATTTCCCGATCGGGAAATCCCTGACAGGATTGAGTCGTTGACCGTTGGCCATCGGGGATCGGAGTTCAGAGATTTGAATTGCACGGGAAGTGCGCATAGGGTTCGCGATAGCGCGAACGTTGATTTCCCAAGAAGCGAAGGGGAGATCGTCGAGGAGATAGTTGTGGGTAGTAAGGACTCCCGAGAGGAGTTGGAAGAGCTTTGACTCTTTGGGCCCGATTGGTGAAGAAGGTCCTGGTGAGAGCGGGTTGGACCGTGAGGGTCGCGACTTTTCGCACCATCTAGGCAAAACCAAAGGTTGTCCATGTTGCAACGCATGTCGAATTCCAGGCTCTGCACTAGTGCAAGGCCTGTTTTCCACTCGCATTTTGGGTCAGTGTTGGAACCATCTCGAGATTGGGTTTGTCGTCGTGAATTTTGACTAGCTTCTGGACCATCCATCTTAAATTGGGCGTCGTGAGGTTGGTCCTAAAGCGACTGGGTGGCCAGAGAGTTGGGAGGAGACAAAGGGCCTGGGTGTAAAACATATGTTGAATTGTGTAAAGGTCTTGGGTTGTAGTCGAGTGAGGGCGTTGAGCAGTCCATCCCCTCCATTTTGTTGGCAAGGGACGCAGCATGGGGCGGGAGAGAAGAGGGAATTTGAGTTGACTGCGTCAAGGACAAAGACGAGGTGGCCGAAGAGGAGGAGGATAGAAGTGAGGGAGCAGGCGAGGGATAGAGGACCAAGCGGGGCTGGCTTGGCTAGTAGGTTGACCTACATTTTGACCTCCCTCATAGTCAGGGCATCTCCAGGACAGTGGGAGAGAGAAAATGCGCCAGCAACAGAGAAGGAGAGGACAAAAGTAGAGCAGGGAAAGGTTGGGTAGGAGGCCGATCTCTGAGAAGAAAAACTAGGAAAGAATAGGCCATCTGGAGCCGTTGGAGCAATTGAAATATGTTGGGGAGTTGGTGATGTTCCATCAATGGCCTCATGCGTAGAGTAAAGGCCCAGCGAGGTCCGTCGAAAGGATGTGAAGGCAGAGAAGGGTGCACTGAGAGTAATGGCGCCCTGCCTTGAGTGACCTGAAGTTAAATTCATCAGACACATGGGCAGGATGTTGAAGTAAATGGGTACGTGGGAAAAAACTGGAAAAAATAGTGGTGATGTTTGTTACATAGGTTTGTTGACAAAAATCACAAAAAAAATCATCATTCCTAGTTTATTTTGTTTAAAAGAAGGGATCATGGACACAATAGAAATTGAAATTTATGAAATGAAAGGTTCCTGGACAACATAATTTATACACAAAATATGTAATTTTACAAAGTCGAGCCCTCATTCAATACTTAGCCAGTTTTTGGATGGCGGGTTCTCGGGATGTCGGGCTCAAAATTGGGCTTCTGTTCTTTCATGCCCTACAAAAAGCATCGATAATTCTGAGATATACAAACTGAAAATCGGACTTGTGGACTATTAGAATTTTAAAGGCCCAAGGCAAAAAACACAAAAAAATAGTAGTAACGTCTGTTACATAGGTTCGTGGAGAAGTGTTTGGTGCAAAATTGACATAGGTTCGCGAATGGTACTTGACATACAAATTGATATACCAATTCACGAATTAGTTTTCTTTAAAACAAGGGTTGGTGGATACAAAATAAATTGAAATTTATCAATTTATAGTTTCCTGGACAACACAAATTATACATATGAAATCTGTAATTTTATAAAGTACATGGACGGAAACTTGATTCCGGGTTTTCGAGGTGATGGTCTGAAAATTGGGCTTTTGTTGTTGTGTGGCCTACAAATATCACTGAGACTTCCATGATATACAAATTGACAAGCGGTCTTGCGGACTATTTGAATTTTTGGATTGCGGGTTCTCGGGCTAGCAAGCTGAAAATCAAATATGTAATTGGGCTGAAAATTGGGCTTATGTTGTTCCGTGGCCTACAAAAATCAAATATGTAATTTGATTTAGATATATAGAGCATGAATGGAAGCTTCATTATGGGTTGTCGGGGTTGCGGGCTGAAAATTGGGCTTATGTTGTTCTGTGCCATACAAATAGCACCGAGAGTTCCGCGATATACAAATTGACAAGATGTTTTGCGGACTATTTGAATTTTTGAATTGCAGGTTCTCGGACTGGCGGGCTGAAAATTAGGCTTCTAATGTTCCGTGGTCTACAAATAGCACCTACAATTCTGCGATATAAATATTGACAATCGGACTTGTGGAGTATTTGAATTTCAAAGAGCTCGTGTCGAATAACCAAATTGAAATAATAAACTCAATAACTAATTTTTCTATCAAAATTAGTTTTCCTTTTTACATATGCTGGTGAAAAAAAAGAGAAAAAAAAATAGTACCGAGGTCTATTACATAGGCTGGTGAACGTAAGTATGAAAAAAATAGCGTTCCCAAATTAGTTTTCTTTAAAAGAGTGGGCTCTTGACTTAGCTAGTTTTTGGATGGCGGGTTCTCAAGCTAGGAACCTGAAAAGCGGGATTTTGTTGTTCCATGTCCTACAAGTAGCACCAAGAGTTTCGCGATATACATATTGACAATCGGACTTGCGGAGTATTTGAATTTGAAGGGGCTCGTGTCGAATAACCAAATTGAAATAATAAACTCAATAACTTATTTTTTCTATCAATAAAATCATTTATAATTAATTAAAACAAGATTAGCATTAACGAATTAGTTTTCCTTTTTACATATGCTAGTGGACAAAAAAAGGAAAAAAAATTAGTACTAACGTCTGTTACATAGGCTGGTGAACATAAGTATGAAAAAAATAGCGTTCCCGAATTAGTTTTCTTTAAAAGAGCGGGTTCTTGACTTAGCCAGTTTTTGGATCGCAGGTTCTCGAGCTGGGGACCTGAAAAGCGGGCTTTTGTTGTTCTGTGTCCTACAAATAGCACCGACAGTTCTGTGATATACAAATTGACAATCAAACTTGCGAACTATTTGAATTTTAAGGGGCTCGTGTTCAAAAAATTTAGCATTTGCGAATTAGTTTTCTTTACATAGGTTTTACATACGCTGGTGGAGAAAAGGACAAAAAGTATAGTACCAATGTCTGGTACATAGGGAGATCGACAAAAGGACCAAATAAATAGCATTCCTGAATTACTTTTCTTTAAGACCATAAGCTATACATAGAAAATACGTAAATGTCTATACATATTGTTTATAAAAATCTAGGAACACATAAAAGCAGAAAAAAAACTAGCATTTCTAAATTAGAGCATGGACGGAACCCTCATTCAATACTTAGCTAGTTTTTGGATCGCGGGTTCTTGGGCTGGGGACCTGAAAATCGGGCTTTTGTTGTTCCATGTCCTGCAAATAGCACCGAGAGTTCTGTGATATACAAATTTTCAATGGGACCTACAGATTATTTCAATTTTAAGGGGCCCGTGTCCAAAAAATTTAGCATTCGCAAATTAGTTTTCTTTACATAGGTTTTACATACGGTGGTGGACAAAAGCACAAATAATATAGTGCAAATTTCTGTTACATAGGGTGGTGGGGAAAAGGACCAAATAAATAGCATTCCCAAATTAGTTTTCTTTAAAACATGGGCCCATGGATACACGAAATTGAAATGTATCAAATTATAGGTTCTTGGAGAGCATAAATTATTCTTTAAAAAAGGGACTCATCGACACAAGAAATTGAAATTAGTGAAATTATAGGTTCCTGGAGACCATTCCTAAATTAGAGCACGGACAGGACCCTCATTCAATACTTAGCCATTTTTTGGATCGCGGGTTCTCGGGTTGGGGACCTGAAAATCGGGCTTTTGTTGTTCCATGTGCTACAAATAGCACCGAGAGTTTCGTGATATACAAATTGACAATGGGACCTGCGGACTATTTCAATTTTAAGGGACTCATGTCCCAAAAATTTAACATTTGCGAATTTGTTTTCTTTACATAGGTTTTACATATGGTGGTGGACAAAAGCACAAAAAATATAGTGCCAATGTCTGTTACATAGGGCGGTGGAGAAAAGGACCAAATAAATAGAATTTTCGAATTATTTTTGTTTAAAATAGGGGCTCATGGATACAAGAAATTGAAATGTATCAAATTATAGGTTCCTGGAGAGCATAAATTATACATAGCAAATATGCAATTTTTTAAAGTAGATATTTACTTTTATACATACGAAATATGTACTTTTATAAATTATGGGGATGATATTTTATAGAGCATACACGGATCCCTCATTCCATACTTGCACGGAGCCCTGATTCGATACTTAGGCAGTCTTTGGATCGCGGGTTGTGGAGATGGCGGACTGAAAATTGGGTGTCTGTTGTTCCATGGCCTACAAAGAGAACTTATGTTGTTCCGTGATATACAAATTGACAAGTGGTCTTGCGGACTATTTTAATTTTAAGGGCCTTTGTGGCAATGTTACATATTCCTAGAACTTTAAAGAAACATATATATATGTATATATATATCAAATTTGAGTCAGTGATTTATTTCATACTTTATTTTGAAAATGACCAGGCCGAAGAAAATATGCATAGGAAAAAAAGAGAACTGAGATCAAACAAACAGAATGACTTCACATTCAGCATAGTTGAATATAAAAATCTAGGAACACGTAAATATATAAGGAGACAAAAAAATAGTTTTATTTGGAATATATGAAAAAAATAACAGTTTGTAAATGGAAATGTAAATGTGTTTTTCATATAGACTGGGATTGGGGCTCTCGCAGACCATAACATAAATATGTAGAAAAAATAGGACTGTGGAAAGAATTTGGACATGATACAATGTAATACCTGAAAACTAGAAATGGGAAGATCATTTTTTGGCTATAGATTTCTACTCAGAAAAGTTGGAATAATTGGATTGATAAAGAAAGAACTATGCATTTCCCTGTTGGATTTCGTCGGTGACCCAGTTCAAGTTCTCTTCAATATAGATTCTCAAGGGGGCGACGTTGATGTCATTGAGGATTTTAAAGCTGAAAACTTCATTTTCTAATTCGCTTAGATCAATTGAAAGTTTACACAGAGCTTCATCAATGTCTCCATTCTGTACCGAATATTGGACTAGCCAGTTGTCCACCTCTTCTTCATGATATTCAAGAATCCTGTAAAAATATTCTAAAGACAAGGCCTTCAAATTATCAACTTGTTTATCGAAAGCTTGCTTGGTTGAGGCCAGCGAGTTGAGGATTAAGCTGGGGTCCTGGAAGCCGTTTGTCTTTCCTGCTAAGTCTATTTTGGTGAGCTTTGTGAATAACGCTTCTTTCTTTGATATTGCTTTCTCACATGATTGGACAATGAGATACAAGTTATTCACTTTCTCTTTCCAGCATGTTTCTAATTGAGTGAGCAGTTTATTGGAAGGGAGATCATGTTTTCTTCTTCTCATCTCTAGCATGTTGTTGACATGAAAGGAAAAAGGTATGACCATGTGCACATAGAAAGTTTCTTCATTTCTTAAATCCGTCTGCAGAAGTAGGAGAAATTTATGTGCCCTACTCCCCAGGGAATCCATATTTTGTGATGTTTCTCAGGCCTTAGTAATCAGTTCCATTATTTTGTTGACATTTTTCTCAACATATCCTCTACAGGATGCGAGAAATATGGAGGACCCTTTTAGACTTGTTGCAGGGGTGCACGTAGTAGCAGGCATAGCTATTCCCAAAGAACTGTGAAGCAATGGCATAGGAAACAAAGTTTCCTCTAATTCCTTAATCTGGTTCTTTAGCCTGGCATTTTCAGCTTCAATTACTCCAACGGAATCATGAAGAGCATATCCATTTTCCATGTGAAGTTGAGAGATTTTGGATGCCTTCATATTGGCAAGGTCAAGTTTTGAACGATGTTTTCTTGTCTTATTTTTTACATCTCTTTTTTCAATGATTAATTTTTTTTATTTGGATTCAAAACAACACTCTAGAGTACGAAGGATTCATCTTCGTCAAAAATTAGGGTATCAACCATGTCCATTGAGAAGGTATGATGAACTGCGTCTCCGGGCTGATCAAGGTTGCAAAATATGCTTTCCAAATCAACATCAAGATCCATGTTTTCACTGTAAATTTTTGCATGGGAAGCTCATGAGGAAGATGTTCATTATATCTCTACAAAACTGCTATAGAGATGGTGCCAGTACTTTATGAAAACTTTGGTTTTCTCCAGACACTACTTGAAATGAAGAAATGGAGGCAACAATATAACCCCCCGGAAACATTGCTTCAGTGCATGCGAATGCAAAATATCTTCATTAATGACAATATCTATGTGTGTTGTATGATGACCTATTAGAAGTAAAGCTTAAGTATTGCATACTTAGAAGTGCGAAGGTGGTAGTTACGACGAAGAACATTTAAGGATTGGAGGTTTCATGAATGAACCAAGCTAGCGATGTGCGAATGACATTCCATGGTATTTGAAATTAAGACTGAGAAGAGATTCGAGGTTTTGTGAAGGAAGCAAGCTGGTGGCGTACAAATGACATTCCATGACGTTCGAAATTAAGACTGGGAAGGGATAAGAAAATCCCTCGCAAAAATTGCATTGATGGTAGAAATTCTCGAGCCTTGCACGCATCAATGACATCTTACACGGTACGGTGTCTGCATGATGACCTGTTAGCATTAAAGATTTAGAAAGAAGACACACACACACACACACACACACACACATATATATATACATAAACACTATATCTTATTATGCACACATGCGAAGGTGACGGGCACGAGGAAGAGAAAGCAAGGAAGCAATGGCCAAGTCTGAAGGTGCATGGTGAAACTACTAAGTGTTCAATGTTGAAACTACACGAGTCAGAATTGTTCAGCTAACCAAACCGAAGGGCTCGGTGTGGTTACCATATCAGTATGTGTAGAAACGAGGAAAAAATAAAAATGTACCTTCATAAAGTATGGACATGAGATTTTATAGAGCATGTACGGATATGTGATTCCATGCTTTGCCACTTTCAGGATCGTGGGTTCTTGGGTGGGAGGGATCAAAAAAATGCCTCTATTGTTCGGTGTTCTACAAATAGAACACACAGTTCCGCAATATACAAATACACAAACGGACTTGTGGGTTGGTTGACATTTTATAGACCATACACAGTTTCTGGATCACGGGTTCTCGGACTGGCGGGGTAAAAAATGGGGCTCTATTGCCTGATGAGTTACAAATATCTTATGATAATAAACTGACAA
>ML860101.1:9066-25029 GCA_009831015.1 Picea engelmannii
CACCTTGATTGGATTTTGTGTGGCTATTGGGAAATATCGCCAGCTCTTTCAGGATATGCCCCCTCTACCCCTCATTATAACCAATTATTTCATCCTTCACTAGTTTCTCTTCCGGTGACTTCAGACCCCACTGTTGAGTACTAGTTTCTCTTTCGGGAAGGTCCAGTGCTATTTGAGAGGAAGGACGTTAAGTCTTATAGGACATGAGTATTTGTTTTCTTTTTTGATTCCCCCACGCGGAAAAAACCCTCTTACCCACATATATGTTTCTTTCTCATTTATGTATGATGCACATCTGATTACAGTTTGACTTTGATATATATATTGTGTAAAACAGTCACAGCAAAGACTCTTGGTTCTATATTTCTCTCACCACTTGTTGCACACATTTCACACAATTAGTCTGACATCATAGGGGAACCACAGAACCCCCGTCGTTCATGACGCTTGCTCAATCTCCCTCCTATCTTAGGGGGAGTATCTGGTCGTACCCGCTCATCGGTACCTCCTTCACACACTCCTGTGAGTGATACTATCTTAGGATCTGCTTTTCTTGGTTCTACATTACTTGGGTCAACTTCCCAAGGACATCCATTCACTCGCTCTCCTTTGCACGGAAGCGGGGGACCCACTTCCTCTCAAGGAGGGAGAACCAACCCACCTAGTCCCCATCAAGGGTCAGGTTCACAACATACTATGGCTGGAGCTAACCCTCCCACTCCACTACAGATGCCATACTTGGCCTCTCTCAACATACTGGATCTCACCAAGCTCACCAACGATCCTATATTGCATGACGCCACATGCCCTGCAATGCCAACAAAACTTCCTTCAGACATACCAAAATTTGAAGGAAAGGAGGGGGATGACCTGCCAACCATGTCATGACCTTTTATCTATGGTGTTCTTCCAATAGCATTATGGATGATTCCATCAGACTATGATTATTTCAACGCACACTTACTGGCCCATCAGCCAAATGGTATGTCGAAGAAAAATCGGGGTCCCACACAACCTTTGAGTCCTTGGCCAAAGCATTCTTAACTTTCTTCCAACTACCCATCCGCCATGACAATGGTCTAGAACTACTGTCTAACTTCAAACAGACCTCAGCCACCCACATTGCTGACCACATTCATGAGTGGCGTAGGCGACGTAGTTTGTGTAAAGCAGAAACCACCAAGCAACAATGCCTTGATTGGTTTCTTAGATCACTTGTCTCTCTCCTTGGAAAGGATGTGGCTTCCACCTTCCCTCAATCTGAGGAGGAAGCCATCAGTAAAGCCCAAAAGTATGATCTCATTTACACACAGTCAGGGTACTTATACTCGGTACTTCCTGATCTTCCAAAACCTGTGCCATTTGGTTAAGACAAACCGGGGATGTCTCACTCAGCAGATGGACTAATAGGTGCCACCACACACCATGGTCCACAACCCCAACGGCCACCGATGTATGGAACACCTCAATACCCACCTACATATGGGGGCACTTCTTATTACGCCCCACCCCCTTATCAACAGCCATACCCTGTTGCTATACCTCCACCCATTAGTGGACCACCACTGGCACCTCCCATACATCCACCTCTGCCAACCACTAGTGGTACTCCCTCAACATCATCTTATAGTACTAGCGAAAGCACTACGCCTTCCTATGTACCTTACGGATCGGTACCACCACAGAATCCATACTTTCCATTCCCTGGTCCTCCACAACCCATGGCTCCCCCACATCCACATGTGGGGGTAAATTTTGTTCAACCCTCTGCTGCTCAACAATACCAAAATTTTGAACAGTTGAACACCGCCAAACCAAACCATCCATCAAACAATGCCAAGAAGAAAGGATAGAACATGAATAACAATAACCCTGGTCAAGGTGGGAATACCCCCACAGCATCAACCCACTGGGGGCAACCAGAACCAAGGGAACCAAAACCCCCAAGGGGGCAATAACAACAAACGCCAAGGGAAGAATAATGTTAAAACCATTCACCCTTGTGCTCTTTGTGGCGTGTTCGGTCATTACACTCACCATTGCCCCCAGATCGCTGATTTCAAAAGGTTGAAAGACTCTGGGAGCCTTCCCCCCTCCCCAGCGCAACCTGCCCCTCAGCAGGCACAACAATAATACGCACAACAACCCCCTCCCACCGTGCTGCAAAATCCTATCCCACATCAAGGTGTCATAAACACCCAGCAGGACATGCAGCATCCCCCACCTCAGGTGGGCCAATATCACAACCCCAACAATCCAGCAGAGCGAACAATTCTCCTCACAAGTGAGGAAGAAATTCTTCTGCAAACACGCAATCGTCAGTATCCGACACTAGCTGAGTCTACTCCTACCTCTCCAGAGATAAACCCTACACCGACGGGACCCCCATTGGTGATCCCTCTCCCTTCTACCGAACCACCATTACGCATCCCTCGCATCCCCTTGCGCAGGAATGTTCACAATCCACAGGCTAGGGCAGCACATAACTACAGCTTGGTAGACGACTTAGCACAATCCCCAGCTACCATGTCAGTTTTGGAAGTCCTCCAGACTTGTCCTACTCAGCATAAATCACTACTTTCCACCTTGGGGGCAGTCGACCCTGCCGATACTCGACTCATCACCTTTGACCTTGATAGTTGCAAACCTCGTCTTCCCGCCGCGGTCGCTATTCAAGTACCAGTAAAAATACGGAACATCACCGTCCATCGGTGTATCATCGATGAAGGAGCATCTACATGCATCATGTCCAAAACAGTATGGTAGAAACTTGGTTCCCCGGAACTCATACCATCCACCATCACATTACGAGCCTATGACGGACGACCATCATCTCCTAAAGGGCTCTTCCAAAATGTCCCCGTGGAACTCGGAGGCAAAAATATCCTCATTGACATCGAAGTTATCGATGCTTAGCTCGATTACAACATCTTGTTCGGACGTAGCTACATGTATGCTATGAAGGCAGTGGCATCATCTGTCTTTCGGACAATCATGTTTCCCCATAACGGGAAGATTGTGACCATCGACCAAGTCTCACATTATGAGCCTAATCCATCTGCCAATCTCGATAACATTCTTCCTCTCATCCACACCAACCATGACACATACCCTCTTGTAGAGATGGGTCCGGGGATTTTCAAAGATCCATCCTTATTAGGGACATACCATGGTGCACCACCACTCCTTCCCCCTAATCAAGTATGCATCGTCTCATCTAACGAAACTCACACGGAGGATACTCTTCCTCCTCAGGAGGCTTCAGTCATTCCTGACGTCTCAATAGTCGCAGAACCACTCCCGTTGGAGCCTCCTGCGCACTCATCGACCTCAACAGTCCACGAATCCACATCCCCTCAAGGGAATAATCTCATTTGGGAGACACTCCCCCAACCCCTCACCCAAATTCCCTTCTCTTACCCTCCCCCTGGTATTGAAGCTTTTCAGGTAGCCGCAACGCTCACACTACCTAATATGGTGTTAGCAATCCCAGTTTGGTATTTAAATCCACCAGAGATGGTCCCTCGACCATCCCTTCCCCCACAGGAAGGACTTCCCATGACGATTCCCGTCCTTACCCCCACTACCCCCATACTCACTACCCCCCCTACAGCTGGGGGCAGGAGGAAGAAGAAGGAGCCCACAACTCCACTGCCTCCACGCATCCCTCCACCTTGCGCACTATGTGAGAAAGAGGGCCACCAAACCAACAATTGCCCATCCCTACATGAATTACAGAATTTGATTCCCCCCAATCAAACTCCCACAACACCCGTCACTACTGCTAGTCCCACTACTACCACCAACCCTTCCAGTAGTAAAGGGTTGAGGACAAAATTTTCTTGCGCTATCTGTTCAGAGTATGGCCATTACACCCACCATTGATCGGCACTGCCGCACTTTCGGCAGACATTAGCGGCTGTACGCCAGAACTTCCAGAACAACCCACGCCCTGCTACGTCCTCTTCGAATATCACTGACATTCGCTATGTCACCACTTCAGTTAATGAACGTATGAGATGCCCTTTCTCTCTCTACGATTCATTAACTCACTTTACATACCAGTGCCCTATGATCCTTGCATACAGGCAATGTCAATTGGCCCTACGTCACCAACCCGCAGCGGCGGAAATTGACATTACTTCCTCACTCGAAGATCTTCATGTCATTTCTCCAGAGCCCGAGGCACTCCCAACGCCCCCATGGTTCTTAAATGATGTCTCTGAGGATTTACCCCGCAACCCCCCCAACTCTCCTGCTCATCCCCCTACGAAGACTCTCCATCCCACCACCACGGGTACCCCTTAGTACCTCAATATATGGTTCATGTCGAGTGAACCCTCCCCATCTCCTAACATTGTTCCCCCTGCTTCTTCATCAGGGGGCAATCACACTATCACTGAGGTCACTCCTTACGATCCCTTATATTCTCATTGTTTCCAAAGCGATGAGGAAATACTGGAAGAGCTACACTGCCCAGACTCTCCCTGGGACGCACTTCATCATCGTGCACTCTTCCTTCCACAGGAAGCCCTCATGCGTCCTAACCAAAACCCCATTTACGTGGTCAAAACCAAAGATTTTATCCCATCAGGGCCTATCGATTGGTTCAAAAATACCATTCCTGCCCCTGACGCTTTCGAAGAAGGTAACATGGCCAACATTTCCCCCACCATCAAGATCGACATTTCCATTAAAAAAGGCATCGTCGAAGAAATCATTATTGGAGCTGCTTGCACTCCTCAGGAAATCGCCGCATACAAATCCGTCTTCCAGGAATACAGGGATATTTTCGCCTGGTCATACACGGAGATGCCTAGCCTTGACCCATCTATCGTCGAGCATCGCATCGACACCTAGCCTGACATCACACCAGTTCGCCAGAAATAGCGACCGCTACACCCATCCAAGGCCGCGGCTATCAAAGCCGAAATTGACAAATTACGTACGGTCGGGTTTATTTATCCCATTGATTACACTTCATGGATTTCCAACCCTGTACCTGTCGACAAAAAATAGGGCACTATCCACGTTTGCATAGACTTTTGCGATCTCAATAACGCATGTCCAAAAGACAACTTTCCAACACCGCTCATCGATCAAATTATCGACGACTACGCCAGTCACGAGGCTCTCTCCTTTATGGACGGATTCTCTGGCTATCACCAAATTCAAATCCACCCAGCCGATCAATATAAAACCGCATTCATTACCCCGTGGGGTACTTTTTCATATCGTGTGATGCCTTTCGGCTTAAAGAACGCCGACGCAACCTTCCAGCGGGCGATGACATACATATTTCACGATCTGGCTGAAATCATCCTCGCCTACTTGGACGACCTCACAGCTCGATCCAAGAAACGCACCCAACATCTTGATGATTTACAAATCATTTTTCAACGGTGTCGTCAGTATAACATCCGCTTGAACCCACTCAAGTGTGTGTTCTGTGTCACCACCGGGCGCCTCCTCGGTTTTATCGTTTCTCAAAGAGATATTACCGTGGACCCCCTCAAGGTCAAATCCATCACTGAAATTCCACCTCCTCAGAATTTACGACAACTGTAGAGTCTACAGGGCAAAGCTAACTTCCTCAGACGGTTTGTCCCAGATTACGCCATACGCACACATGGTTTCCTTCACTTACTTCGTCACAACATCCCCTTTCACTGGGAAGACTATGCTCAACAGTCATTTGACGATCTTAAAGCAGTGCTTTCAAATGCACCTTTGATTAGTGCACCTGACTATAATCGCGACTACATCCTCTACGTATCAGCATCAGCTATATCAGTAGCCGACGTCCTTGTCCAGCTCGGAGATGACAATCGTGAACATGTCATTTACTATGTTAGTAAGAACCTCTCAGGGCCACCCTTGAAGTAAAAACACGGAGAGAAACTTGCTCTCGCAGTTGTCCTCGCAGTCTAGAAACTACGCCATTACATTCTACTTCGTACCACCAAGGTCGTCGCCGAATCCAACCCTATGCAGTACTTGCTCAGCCATCCCCAAGTTAAGGGAAAATTCGCTCGATGGATCATTATCCTTCAGGAGTATGACCTCAAGTTCTCAACACCTAAGAGTAACAAGGCCCTCTTTCTAGCCGAACTTGTCACGACCCTCCCCTCTGACACCACCAGTACCCCCATCAACACCGACTTTCCCGATGAGCATCTCTTTTACATCGCTTCAGATGATCCTTGGTATGGCGACCTTCTCGTCTACCTACGAACTCAAAATTTTCGTAACCACCTTTCACGAGATGATCGTCGGCGCATTCGCCATCAGGCCCCCCGCTATCTCCTCATCGGAGACATCCTACACCGACGGGGTGTTGACACCATTCTTCGTCGTTGCCTGACTATTGACGAGGCCGACAGAATCTTAAATGACTATCACAACGGCGCATGTGGGGGGCATCTCTCGGGTATATCCACGGCTTAGAAGATCATCCGATACAGTTATTTTTGGCCTACCCTGTTTCATGATTGCATTCATGCCGTGAAACGATGTGAGCAATGTCAGCTCTATGCCAACAAATCCCGAGCCCCCCCCGCTCTTCTTCACCCTGTCATTACTGCAGGCCCTTTTTGCAAATGGGGCATCGACTTTATGACTTGTAATCCCCCCTCCAGCAATGGTCACAAATACATTGTTGTCGCCATTGATTACTTCACCAAATGGGCCGAAGCTATGCCCACTTTCAACAACACCGCTGACACTGCAACATGTTTTTTCTTTAACCACGTCATATCCCGTTTTGGAGTACCACTCCAGCTTGTTTCTGACCATGGGAAACACTTCGATAATGAGATCTTCGTCGAACTCTCATCTCAGTTAGGATTCTCTCACGAGTTTGCCTCACCATATTACCCTCAGTCAAACGGACAGGTCGAGGCAGTGAACAAAGTCCTCAAGAGCATGTTACAATGCACGGTTAATAAACATAAAAACAATTGGCATCATATGTTATTTTCCACGCTATGGGATTATCGAACGGCAATAAAGACCGCTACAGGTTTCACGCCATTTCATTTAGTCCACGGGGTCGAGGCAACTCTTCCCATCGAGTGCGAAATTCCCACCCTACGCACCGCAATTGAGCTTTTACCCGACACTGCTCCAATGGAGCAGCACTTGCTGAGCTTGGAGTCTCTGGATGAAGATCGTCTATCTTCCTTACAGAACAACGAGGCAGCTAAAAAATGATCCAAGGCTACCTTTGATCTCCATGTCAACCTTCGATCATTCCGCGAAGGCGACCTCGTCTTGGCCTATGATATCGCCCATGATACCTTTGGCCATGGAAAATTCGAATCACTTTGGCATGGCCCTTACATCATCCAACATTGCCTCACCAAAGGCGCATACATCCTGGCCTCCCCCGAAGGCCTCTCACTGAAGGAACCCGTCAATGGGTTATACCTAAAGAAATTTTATGCTTAGAAGTAATGATTCTACTTTAGGTTACTTTTTCTTGTTTAGTGTTTTTAATCTTTTTTCTCCTACCCTCCTGTCTAAACTATCCTTTGTGCTATTGACAGATGCTTCCTCCACCAGCCTACCACATTGGTTACGTCGACGACACCAGCCGTTGGACACAAAATCTCGCTTCGGCTGCTTGGGCTCTCTACACTCCCTCCCATGAAATGCTACATTCAAGCGACATATGTTTGGGACCAACAACCAAGCTGAATATACTGCTGTCATTGGCCTCCTGGCCGACGCCCAGCGTCATCATATTCGCCACCTTAGCATCTTCCTCTACTCTCAACTAGTCGTTCTCCAGCTCAATAATGTATACCGTGTACGCGATCCGTGCCTCTTTCGTAAATACCTGCAGGTTCGACTGTTATCTCGACATTTTGATTCCATTACATTTACACATATTTCAAGACAATTGAATCAAACAACAGATGAAAAAGCTAACATGGTGTTAGGTTGGCATATATCACATCAAGCTACACATACATAAACATCTCACAAATCCTGTCACAACATATAGATAAAATAGACATCATCATCATCAAACAAAAAACACATGTAGACAACATCAGGATATCAAAATATGTATACTCATATATATATATCGGCCCATTAGGCCATCCGAATGTTTACATACAAAAAATACATGTATCCGCAGGCCAATACAGCACCTCGGTACAAAAATCGGCTCACCAGCCTACCAACAAAAAATTATACAACATACATCCATCAGGGTGCCTCTATCGCACCCCCACCTGCTCCTCCCTCAGGAGGAGGTGGTGGCCCACCCCCACCTGCCCCAGGCTGTGGTGGTGGAACACCCACAGGACCCTCCTTCCCCGACGGCAGGCGCCCACTCGTCATCGCTGCAACCACAGCTATTCGTCGCACTATAACCCACCATGGTGGCGGTACTCCTATACATTGCTCTAGGAACCCCTCATCTTGGATGAGTATCCACATGCTCTCAGGCACGTCCTGTAACACCGTCTCCAGACGACGGCGTATATCATCAAAATCAACTCCGGCTGTCATCGGAGGAGTGTGTGATGGCCCCGCACCAGGGTCATCGAACCGACACCTCCTCGCTGCCCTCTCGGGCTCTGCTGGTCACCCCGCGGCCTCATCCCGCCGACATCTCTCTCCACATGGCAGTCACTCCAGCTCTCGCTGAACCGACGCTCTCTGCATCTCCACCTCGCGCCCGCGAGGTGCCACATCTCCACATGCACCAAAAAACAACAACAGATCGTATCAACATCTATAGCACATACATATAGACTGATAACTCAAACGATAACATAAATTACAAAATGTACCTCGATGGTCAAAAACCTCCCCTGGAGGCAGCACCATGTCCGGGTCCCCCCGAAAGTCAACCCCAGCATAGGGGTACCGAAGTATGACCTGCGGCATCTGCCGCCATATCTGGGCCGCCTGTGCTGAAAAGTAATGACCACCTTCGCCACCATCGTGGTGAACCAAAACTGAAGACCACTGCCTCAAGCACGACTCTCGTGCCCCTGGCATCTCTAACAGAACCCTCGGGCGCAACATCGACACCCTCTCCAAAAACCAGGCTACCAGGATTGAGCCAAATGCAAACTCTCTTGTACCTGTGGACTGACAACGGTCCAACTGCGCGATCATCCGTGCATGCAGCGTCAGCCCTCAGGCGAACCGCTCACAGCCCACCACAACTCTCTCTAGCACCAGCAGCTGGCCACCACTAATCCGTTGGGTCGCAAGTGACCCATACACACGAACAATCATCGCCGCTATGAAATGATGCGCCAGGGAGTCTATAGCACTCATGCTCACTACAGTCCCCGACATGAAGTTCTCGCCTGAGCAATATCACTCGGCGACCGTCACCAGGGTTGTATCCCTCGGCAGCACAGGCTCTGCTGGTAGCGGCGTTCCTCGAAAGGGGATCCCAGTCAAAAAATATACATCCTCCACCACAGTGAAGGGGATCTGCTCTCCTCGCACGAGGAAGCAGTGCAGCTCCGGACTCCACATCTAGAGCAGGAACTGTAGTAAATACTCATGTGCCCGTATCAACGGTCACTCAAAGAACTTTAGCAACCCATAGGTTGCTAAAGTCGCTCGCACCTCAGGCCCCACATTGGCCACAACATCTCGCAACTGCGACCAGTCTCGCTCACGCCACCGCACCACCATCGTCACTGCTGGTCACCTGCACACAGCACAGAGTCCTATATCAGCTCATATACCCATCAACAACATCAAAAAGACTCGATTTTTACCCTTCAACCTTGCCTCATAGGTGCGGTTTTTACACCCACAGGCGCGCACACATGCGCGCCTATTCATTAGACAGGTGCGCATCTATGCGCGCATGTTCAGTACACAGGCGCGCCTCTGAGCGCGCCTGTTCACCATACAGACGCACACAGGCGTGCGCCTGTCCAACCCATAGGTGCGCACTTATGCGTGCCTGTTCACACCACAGACACGCCCTTCTGGCGCGCCTTAAATTCCCTTCCCCGCGCACCCATGCGCGCATATTCAGTGTACAGGCGCGCACGTATGCGTGCCTTCCATCGAATCGCCCGTGCATGCGGGCCCACATCCCACCAAAAATACCCTCAAAACCCCTGTACGCCCCCCCGTACCTACCCTGCCCAAAAATTGAAAACCTATTTCTATGCAGGATGATCAGACCACTAACCTGATACTCGCAAAACGTCGATCGGATGCCTCGTCCTCCCTGAATCTCCAAATCTCCTCTGAAATCTGCTCGTCCAGTCACTATTGCAGCAGGTACAAATGAGGTGGAAATGTGGGCTCTACAGTTATATATAGGCCTTTTGCCAAACTTCCACTCACCATTCCGAGAGCCCAACGTGTCCATTTTTCAAACCGTCTTCAGCCACGGGATCAGCATCCCGCCACCTACATCACAGTTGTCCCTGGGTCACTTTTCATCCTGAGCCCCCGAGGCACCTTTTTTTTATATCATGGTCAGGTACGCATGCGCATTGTCACATTTATCTAGTACATGCTCATATCTTTGATTCTCTTCAGATATTGTTCACTTTGGGTATTTGGTTGTTTCTGTGTGCAGGTACTTAATCATCCTCCCTCAACATCATTCCTTTAGGTATATACTCAGCACTGGCATGTAGTCTCTCCCGCTGTATTGCATTTACATTTCCAGTCACACCCTCTGATATTGGCCTTTAGGATCCTCATTCCCGGCTCTACAATACCCACGCCTCCATTTGCATCTTCGGTACTGTAACCCGGTAGCATTCTCACCCACATGAGTTGTCCCATTCATAGCACCTTTTGGCACTTTTGACACTCATGTTGTTCTTCATTACCCTTTAGGGATGGGAGTCTCGATAGTCTTTCATCATGTCGTGAATCAACCACATACTCCTTCTCTTCATTTTGCTAGCTTTCCCACACGGACTCCCAGGTTATTTCTTTACGGTTCTATTTTTTTTACCTGCACCTCCGCAGTATCATGAACCCTCCATTTCATCCATAATCAGTTTGCCCATCTGCGAACCTACCCTCATTTCACCTACCTCATACAGAAACTCACCAATGGGGTTCCCACCCTTCATCAGTTTTCCAAGACAATTCTGCCCTCCCCGGGGCACGCATTTCACACTGGGGCACCCGTTTCTGTATTTGTACATTTCTCCCCAAAATTATTCATTATTTATTGTACAAACGCCTTTATTTCCAGTCATTACATTTTCTTTTGTCATCACTATTGGAGACTTGCTTTCTTTTGGCCACACGCAACCCATGTCACCCTTGGTTGGAGCATTACTTATCATCTACCCTTGCCGGAATTGTCCATATCTTCAGAGTACTCCACATGTCACTTACCTCTACCCTATGAATTTGTTCACCTTGTCCTGCCTCTGGCACAACTTATCACCGGTCTTGTCATCCCCCTTGACACTCGACCTTGTTACACGGTTGCGGCCACTGTTTATCTCATACATCCTCCATCCAAGGGCAGTCTTGAGTCTTCCCACTTCTTGACTTAGTCCATGTACCTCTGCCACTTCCTCACCTCAGTAGATTCCACGGAGCCCTTTGCTTCTGGGAGTCGCGTCCCCCTTTTGTCGACATCAACACACTTTTCCGGAAGGGCGACAGTATCTTGATTCTCATTTTCCATTTAATGAGAGATCTCGGACGGCACAGGGGGAAACACCATTGCTCCCTACTGTCGTTTCCCCCCATAGCATTCGACGCCAACACTTTCTCATGTTATGGTGGGTCTTACTTTGCGACTATTGTAGTTTCTTTTTTCATTTGCCGAAGACCTCTGAACTTGGTAGGGCCATCACTGCCTGCATCATCATTGCTGCTTATTACCGCGATCATTGCCTATTATTCAGAGTATGTTCCTTTGCAGAATTGTCTTCTGCCTTTATCATTACCGCCCCCGAGGGCGCTGCAGTTGTCTACACCAACACTTCAGTCATCTTTTTTCAGAGTTACATCAACACGAGCATGGGGCATGCCCGCCTCGTTTGTACACAGTTTTCTCTTTTTTGCACAACTCTCAGAAGGTCGGGTCCTATCGGTTCTTTTTTTTCTCCAACAGATCACTCTAAACGGTCCCACTATTGCTCTCTCTTACAACAACATTCTCAGTAAAAGAAACATTGATGGATTTCGGCTATACGTATGCTCCTAACCTCATCCATCAGGGGGCATCTGTTATCACTGAAATTTCGTCCGCACATGGCGACAAGAACTCCACATCGTCAAAACAACAATGAAGTCATTCATGGCATTAAATTAATTTCACATCATTCCAAAGGGGTTAAAAACTATACAAAGTAAACCAAAAATTGAAGGGTGCTTTACAGAAGTTTGGTGCGCGCGCACATGTGCAGAACATAAACGTATCATGCGCGCATGCACGCACGATGCGCGGCTGTTAACGCAAAAACCCGCGCACCTGCTAAACGGTGCATTTATTGAATTGGTTGGCCTTCCAACCACTTATGGACCAGCTCCCAACCTGATTTGACCATCAAATCTGAGCTGAATCCGCATGGTAGGCTGGTCAAAGACCTAATGAAGCCCTAAAGAGCCCCTTTTCACACTTCAAAGGAGTTACATAATCACCCAATGTAATGCTATAAAAAGCCATGAAGAAACATCATTTTCTCAAGGAATTTCATGTAATGTTATGCTTCTTAGATTGTTTTAAGGACTCACTCCTTGGAAATAACACATTAGCACCATTTCATTGAGCTATCCACTTCTCTATTGAGTGGATGTGCTAGGAGTTCTTTCACCATCATTCTCATTTTCTTATTGTAAGGAGAGCAAGTTTGTGAGGGCCTCAAGAGCCTTCCATTGGAGAAAGAAGGGACTCATAGTCCCCTTTCTTCATTGTGCTTTGGATTTCATCAATTGATCAGCCTAAAAACATTGGTGATATTGGTCTTTTTGTGTTTGTTATTTCTTTATCGATATGCTCATAGTTTTAGTTTGTTTTAATTTAATTCTTGCTTACAGTTTTGTTTTGTTTTCTCTAACTCTTTCCTCTACAGCTGTCATGCTCAGCAAGACCCAACTGGGCATGTAAGCACCCTTTATTTTCTCACCAAGTGACGAATTGGGTGCAAACACTCACATACTAAACTCTAATGTTCTTTTCTGCAACCTGTTCCCGTAGAAAGTGATACTTGATTGGAATGTGCTTCGTCTTGGAGTGCATCACCAGGTTTTTTGAGATACTGATGGTGCTTGTATTATCCCAATATATTGGAATGGGTGCATCATACTCAACCTGTATATCTATCAAAGTTTGTTTCATCCAAAGAACCTGTGTACAACATCCTGCTGCTGCAATATACTCTGCCTCGGCTGTAGATAGAGATACTGATGATTGTTTCTTGCTTAGCCATGATACTAAACACTCACCCAAGTAGAACACTGCTCCACTGGTGCTTCGTCGGTCATCAATACAACCTGCCCAATCTGCATTTGTGTAGGCAATTAGTGATAGATCATTTCCTTTTGGATACCATAGTCCAAACTCTTCTGTTCCTTTGAGATATCTGAAAATCCTCTTCACTACTAATACATGTGATTCCTTTGGTGTTTCTTGAAATCGTGCCACCTCTGCAACTGCCTGCATTACATCTGTTCTGTATGCTATCATATACAATAGGCTACCAATCATTGACCTGTATTACCTTTGATCTATAGACTTTGAATCATCATCTTTGCTCAACTTGCAACTGGTTTGCATGGGAGTCATAACTGGTTTGCAATCTTCCATTCCGAACCTCTTTAGCATTTCTCTGATATACTTGGTTTGAGAAATAAAAATTCCTTGGTTGCTTTGACGTATATGTAGTCCCAAAAAGAAGGATAGTTGTCCAAGTAGCGACATTTCAAATTCTTTTTGCATATCTTTTGAAAATTTCTGGCTTAAACTATCATCATCACTACCAAAAATAATATCATCAACATAAACTTCAATTAATAAAATATTACCTTGACTTATCTTGATGTAGAGGTTGTTGTCTGCACTTCCTTTTCTGAACCCTGCATGCTGTAGATACTTATCCAGTCTGGAGTACCATGCTCTAGGAGCCTGTTTTAGACCATACAAGGTCTTCTTTAATTTACACACATAATCTATGTTCTCTAACAACTGAAATCCTTCTGGTTGTTCAATATAGAATTCTTCTTCAAGTTCCCCATTCAGAAAAGCTGATTTTACGTCCATATGATATACTTTAACATTTTTGGAGCATGCATAAGCTAAAAGCAACCGGATTGCTTCCATTCTAGCAACTGGGGCAAATGTCTCTTCAAAGTCGATTCCTTCAATCTGAGCATATCCTTTACATACCAATTTAGCTTAGTTCCTTGTAACCTGTCCATCTTCATTCAATTTATTCCTGAAAACCCATTTTGTGTCGATCACATTCTTATTTTTTGGTCTTGGAACCATTTCCCAGGTGTCATTTTTCTCTATTTGATCCAATTCTTCATCCATGGCCTTATTCCAAAAGTCATCCTTGCTGGCTTCTTCAAAATAGTTTGGTTCAATTGTAGATAATAGTGCTAGGTGTGTTTGTTCTGGTGAATGGATTCTTCTTCTAGTCTCAACTCTTGCATCTTTGTTTCCGATAATGTGATTTGAAGGATGATTCTTCTATACTCGTTTACTGGGTGTCTTTGGAGACACTTGCTAAATTTTCTCTTCTGCTTCTGTCAGATTCTCTTCATATTCCTCTTCTACTTCCTTTTCACTTAACACATATATGTTGATTGAAGTTTTTGCAGTTGTAGCGACCAATTTTCCTGAACCTTCTTTTCTTATCTCACACTTTTGTGAATCGAAAGTCACTTTATGACCTTGGTCACACATTTGACTCACACTTAGAAGATTATGTTTCATATCTTATACTAGTAGAACATTTTCCGCCTTTTCATTCTTGTTCCCAATTCAGACTGTGCCTTTTCCAATGATTTTGGATAAATCATCATTTCCGAAGGAGACTGATCCATCTCTTTCCTTTTGTAATGTAAGAAACTTGTCTTTATCACCTGTCATGTATTTTGAACACCCACTGTCAAAATACCAACCACGTTTCTTCTGCATAGCTTGTAGAAAGAGTGTGCATTCTTCAATGCTATACTCATCTTGCTTTCTTATCCATGTCCTTTTCTGTGGTTCCTGTTTGTGACCGTTATTATTATGTTGAGGTTCTTTAGGAGGGATTGTCATTCTGCACTCTTTGGCCACATGTCCAAAATTGTTACATTTGTAACATTCCACTTCATTGCCCAAAGATTCAAACCTGTTGTAACTTCTTCTTTGTGTTTCACTAGGCCTTCTTGAATAACCCCTTTGTGTATAACTCTCAAAGTTGTTGTTGTTCCTGTTGTTAGCTCTGCAATTCACAACTTTATGTCCAAAATTATTACATGCATAACATAAACCAAAAAATATAGTTTGATACCTGGGAGTTGAAGATCTTATGAAAGGAGGCGCTCTTATGAATCCTTCTTCTTCTTGAGGCCTATCTGTCTGATGTTGATTTCGAAATCTCAATCTTCTCGGTGGAGGAGTGTCCCTGTAATCTTCCTTGTATATCTTCTTATCCCCTTTGATTATTTCTGCATAGCTTTTTGGATATGTTTCTTGCTCTGTTGTTTTGGAGCTTGATCCCTTTTTTGTCTGATTGTATCCAAGTTCGGTCTTGTCAAAATGAGATTTTTTACTACTGATAATGTCATCCAAAACTTTTGAGCTATTCTACATATTTTTCTTTTGAATATCCTTTCTTAGTATGACAATATATGCTTCCAAATTTCCAATGATCCTGTCTTTTTCTTCTAGCTGTTCTTTGATTGTTTCTTCAATTCTTTTATCTTCTTCTATTTGAACCTTCAATTTTGTGATCATTTGTTTTAGTTCTTGAGTGTCTTATTTCTTGTCTAGTT
>ML860103.1:0-17187 GCA_009831015.1 Picea engelmannii
ATCTAAAGGTTGGGATGATGAGAAAGGGATTTCCGGTGTCCGTGAATGTCTTAAAAGATAATTAATCACTTTCCAACATTAAAAAGAGAAATTAAAAAGGGAAATAAGTGTCATGTGGATTTGGTCAAACAAGGAAAGATCTAGAAGGAGTTCAGAGAAGTATAAACGAAGGGTAGCACTTCACCTTCCTCATATTATGATTTGATCTCTTATTTGAAGTGCTCTTGGATCTGAGGTTTTCGTTGGGGTTTTGGCGAAACCCTTCCACTATTGGTTTGGTTTCGGTGATGCAACATCAACCCTAGCTAAACAAAGAGGAGAATCTATTCAGAGTTCTCATTGGGATTTCATCATGTGGTTTTTTCTTAAAGTTTGAAGGTGCAACGATTCACCGGGATATTTGTGGGCTTCCTTGAGGGGTCGATTTAGTACTCTGCAGAACCATGGGTATCCAGAAGGGGCCGATCTCATTTATTTTTTCATAGTTGTGGCAACAGGAGGAATCCCTCAGGATTTGGAAGGATTCGATGGCTTGGGAAGGTCGCTCGAGCCATCTAGTGGAGGCCATGACCCATCTATAACAAGTCGTGAGGATTGTTGGGCAATTTTGAGGGGGTTGAGATACTTCTATGCAAGGTAGAGGGGCTTTGGAAGGAGGTCAAAAGGCCATTCTTGGTATTTAGGGGTTCACCCCTCCCTTAGGAGAACCGATTTTGGTTGAGGAGATAGCGAGGGACTTTTGAGTTGGGTGACACCTTTGTGGGATCATATTTGAGGCTGGATGACAACCTTTATGTTGCTTGAAGTAGTGATTATCACTTATTGGAGAGACCAAGGCATTATACCAAGTTTAGGCTTGTCATTATAGTGTTTTCTAGTGTTTTACAGCTGCCATAACAACCATTAGGGATCTATTATTGTTGCATTTCAGACTCCATTCATAATAAAAATTCCATGATGTCTTTCCCATTCTCATGAGTATTTGGATGTATGTTATATGTTTGACGAAATTTCTATGATAATATTGCATGCAAAAATGTTTGTGAAAAGTTTCCAACCAAGTTGAAACATGAAAACATATGACATGCTAAATGTTTGACCAAGAAACAAAATAAGAAACCCATAAATTGAACAACAAACCATTAATATCCTAGCATAGCTCTATTGGGGATATTATAGTGGTATCGGAGCCGAAGATCTTGCCAACCTGAGGGGAAATAATAAGGATTAAATTTTAGCGGTGGTTAAAAGAAACAAGGATGGTGACCAATGAGGAACTTGGGGCAAATTTTTTTCCAATGATTCTAGACTATCAAAAGAGTCTAACAAGCTATCAAAGGAATCTCACAACATTGTTAGAGCATCCTGAGTTATTGAAGCCTCTATTTGGAAAGAAGAAGAAAAAAAGATTAAAATCTTAGGTAGTTGGTGAAGCAAAGACCTCACTTTTTGAGGAAGGTGTGATAGAACCTCAGGTTGACCTTTTGGATGTGCATGACAAGGGTGTATTAGCACCCAAATATACAACCTGGGTGGGATAATGGTTAAGAACATGTGTTTCCTTGTAAGAGGTCACAGGTTCAAATCCAGAGGGGGGTAGGGTATGTATACCTCTGTAGACTTTAGCAGTCAAATCGATGCGTGGAGGGGGTCCCTTGTCCCACAAACAAGGGGGTCTCATACACTAATTTGGTGTATAGCTTAGTCGTGACCTTAAAATTAGATTATTATTATTATGAAGATTTGGTGTTGGATGATTTTCCCTTGGATGTTGATCTAACTTCTAGGAAGTCATGCATGAGGGATGATGAAGAGGAAGTTGGAGAGCTTACACATGAACCTCTTATGGAGTTGAGATTGTCACATTCATCATCATTTTAGTCATCTATGGTAGTCAGGACACATGAGGATGTTAGTGGACCTCTTGTGACGATCCCGTATGAGGAGCATTCAGAGTTGCAGGTGCTTGAGGAGAGGTACGACGTAGAGGGTTTTGATCGTGCCCCTGTTTTTCATTATGGGGATCATTAGCTGCTAAAAGCTCAAGGCTTAGCTACATAAGTGATAGTTGAGCCCATTCATTGGGGACCATCCCGCAAGGAAGCATATGCATCCATGGATTGGATGGACATGTATATGAAAAACATGGGCACATGTTCAAGTGATAACAACATGATGATGGATACATGATACATGATGATACATGACGATTTAATGATAGCCAAGGGTATTCATTGGCACACAGTAGTCTACAATGGAGTTGTGGGGTGTTTCCACCAGTGAAATCTTCTAACAGAGTCCTCAGGCATACCATTGAGTGGAGGTTGCCTAGGATCGGTGAGTGGACGAGTGAGCCTCAGGGAGAAACATGTTCCTCAAAGAATGATATTCGATTGGGATATCACCAGACTACTTATGGGTGTCATTATGGGCATTAGGAGTTTTTGGTCATGCCATTGGGGTTGACCAACATGCTTGCCAACTTTTAGTCTCACATGAACCCTATCTTCACACCGCAATTACATGGGTTTATTTTGGTGTTGTTTGATGATCTTCTCATACACAATAGGACATGGGAGGATCATTTGAGACAGTTAGATGAGACATGGAGAATGATGGGGAGCATATTCAGGTATGGGACCAAGTACTCTCCAGAGCTTGATCTTCGGTTAGGCTATCATCAGGACAAGGATAGGGAGTTTGGCAAGACAAATATTTTATATTGTAGTAGGGTGAGTAATGTGCACGATATATAGACACATAAGGAGGAGATCCATGACACATTGGATTGGCTCACATGGATTTCAGCTGATTGGAAGTCCAACCTTCTGGTGGAATATTCCAAGGACCGATTTTCTTGCGAGTTGATGGATGGTCACATTCAGGATGATAGGTACATAGTGGTGGATGACATAATCTACTATAGAGGTAGCATATACTTGGTTCCACAATCAACACTTAGAGAGGAAATCATGAGGGCTATGCATGATATGCCCTTGGTAGGACATCATGGGTACTTCAGGACTTACTAACATATCAGAGAGAGGTTCTCATGGAAGGGCCTCAAGGAAGATGTGTTGAGACATATGAAGGAGTGCATGAATTGTCAGCAAAATGATTTATAGGTGTATGATAAGGACTATATTTATTTCATTGATGGTCGATGGACTAGGTTGGCATATTTCTTCGCGATTCCATCAAAGTATGAGGCACCACAAACAATAGAATTTTTTTGCAGAGAGGTGTCTAGACTCCATGGGTTTCTTGAGTACGTTAAAATTGTTCGAGACAACACATTTTCTAGTATATTTTGGCAGGGGTTATGCAGATTGGAGGGAGGAGAGTTGACTCCTAGTACCTTGTTTCCATTAGTTGGATGCGAGACTTGGCATATTAGGTTTCAAGTGGTTATTAGTGTAACACAACTAGAGTCGGCTGGTATGAGGCATAATGGACTTCTAGTTTGGATGTGGGTTCCAGGAACTCACACGATTGATCTGTTTCATTTTTGGGACACCTCGAGAGGAAATGGTGGGGCACATGCCATATGGTAGGATATGGTTTCTTTGTCGATACCCAGGACTAGGTATGATGGTGGACTTGCAAACTTTGATTTCACCAAGGAACATCTACAAGATATGATCAATAGTAGTGGGGTCAGGTCTTCTAGACATTACATCTTAGCGTTCCAGGAGTGGAGGTTGCAGTCTGGGCAGGAGATCCAACCACTTATGATTAGAGTGGTGTAGCGTCAACATGGTGGGTTCCTTTTGAGGCTAGCTTGGGACCCTAGGACTTCATGGGTTGACAATTTAGCAACTGCTACAGATGGAACAATCATTCTTTGTTGTCAAGAGTACATTTGTATATGGCATTGGAATGGCTTCCTAAGAGGGCGATTCTATGTGGGATGGACTGAGCCTTTACTATATCTAATTCATCTCTTGATTGGTGGTCTTCAGAAAGTCTCTTGTATTAGCACCTTGTATATCAATACTATGAGCATAGAGTGTTTCACATCATCTGGGCAGGCCAGATATAGGTTTTCATGGAGGGGCTTCACAGACGATGTAGGGGGAGATATGGGGGAGTGTATGACTTGTTAGCATAGTAGGTTCGGGCACACTCATTCCATAGGATGGCTGCAGTCTTTGGCCATTTTTGGATGAGAGTGGGAGAGCATGTTGACAGATTGCATCATAGGTTTACCGAGGGTACAGTGGGAAAATAGTAGGTATGCAACGATTGATTAGTTCACACATTTTCCAGTGATTTCTTCAGAGTGTGAGGCAACACAGGTGACAGAGCTATCTAGTGGAGAGATGTTTAGAGTCCATGAGTAGCACAAAGGCATTGACGGTGATCGAGACATACTTCCTTTTTCTATATTCAAGATCGAGTGTGGTAGTGGATTTGCAGGATGTGACTTCACCTGGATACCTACACAGACTACTATTCATGGTAGTAGGTTCAACACTTACAAAGTATTTCAGCTTGGAATTCTAGGATAGGGATGCAGATTGGGCACGATAGTCGAACAATTATGATCGGAGTGGCACAACGCCAACATGGTGGTACCTTTATGAGATTAGCTCGGGACCGTAGGATTTCAGTAGTAGACAACTCATCAACTGACACAGAGGCGAGAGCCAGTTTTTTCTTTCATGAGGTTGGGTGCCTAGTAGAGAATTTCTTTGAGTGGTTGACCGAGCTATTGCAGTATCGAATTGCCCTACTTATCGACAGTATTCAGGAGGCATCTTATGTTAGTACCTTGTCGGGTCATGCGTTGAGCAGAGTGTGCTTCACATCTTCCAGGGTGGTTTGGGATCATGGTATCATTTTTAGTTTCAATCTAGTTCAGTCTATGGAGCATTAGGTTGTGGTGGCATTGCTTGAGGACAATAAATATTTGGGAAGGGAGGATTGTAAAGCCCCCATTTTTGGGTTCCCCTACTCTGAAGTTGGGAATAATGTTTGAGGCTTATGTCAACCAAAACAAAAGGGTGAGGTTATGTTATCAGTGAGCTCAAAAGATTTGGAGGAGTTATATGAGGCCCAATCTAGTCCATTCACCATATTTCATCATCAAGATCGCTTATGTGCTTTTTGTTCTTGGTTCCATGGCATTCCGACAATTCCCATAATTTGGGTTGTTATTGAGCATAATTTAATTAAATACACTAATGATATCATTCATATCATATTAATTGAAGGAATACCTCAGTATAATAGCTCATTGGAATCAGGACAAAAAACTCTAAAGGTTGGGATGATGAGAAAAAGGACTTTTGACATCCGAGAATGTCTTAAAATCTAATTAATCACTTCCTAACATTAAAAAGGGAAATAAGGGTAATGTGAATTTGGTCAAACAAGGAAACATCTAGAAGGAGTTCAGAGAAGTATAAAGGAAGGGTAGTACTTCACCTTCATCATATTATGATTTGATCTCTTATTTGAATTGCTCTTGGAGCCTAGGTTTTCGTTGGGGTTTTGGAAAAAACCTCCACTATTGGTTTGGTTTCGGTGGTGCAACAACCACCCTAGCTAAATAAAGAGGAGAATCTATCTAGGGTTCTCATTGGGATTTCATCTTGTGTTTTTTATTCCAAGTTTGGAGGTGCAACTATTCATTGGGAGATTTTTGGGCTTTCTTGAGGGGTCGATTTAGCATTTTGCAGAACCGTGGGAATCTAGAAAGGGTTGATCTCATTTATTTCTACATAGTTGTGGTAGTAGGAGGAAGTCCTGAGGATTTGGAAGTGTTCGACAGCTTGGGAAGGCCGCTAGGGCCATCTGGTGGAGGCCACGACCCATCTGCAATAGGTCGTGAGGATTGTTGGGTGCTTTTGAGGAGGTCAAGACACTTCTCTACAAGGCCGAGGGGCTTTGGAATGAGACTGAAAGGCCATTCTTCGTATTTGGGGTTTCGCCCCTCCCTTAGGAGAGCCGATTTTGATTGAGGATATAGCGAGGGATTTTTGAGCTGGGTGACACCTTTGTGGGAGCATATTTGAGGTTGGACTACATCCTATATGTTGTTTGGAGTAGGGATTATGATCCAGGGGATCAAAATATGCTAAAAAATAAAAGTGCTTGGAATTGATTCAAAATGGACACGTGCATAGGCCTCATCCTCATGATCCCAACACAACTTGAACGGGTTCAAACGGATGTCATATGAGTGAGATATCGTGTTTTGTCCGCTTTGCCAAACAGGCAAAATTTTGCTGACTGTGCAATCCATACAGTCCGGACGTGGCATATCTATATTGCTGACATGGAAGTTGACCGTATTGACACATGACAGGGTGACGTGGACTACTGACTAGGCAGAGGTGTTGACATGGCAATTGAATGTACTAACACGTGGCATAAGTTGACGTGGCATAACACCGTATGGGAAACGTGTCAGTTGTTAAGCTGGCAGTTGATTACGTGGAAGAATTGTGGACCAATAGAATGGCGCCATGTGGCCTATACATGGGTTTCCACGTGGCACCCCCTCCAAGGCAAAAAAGGTTGATGTTCGCGGGGGTCGAACCTGCAAACTTTGGGGACAGGTGGCAGAGTTTTAGCGAGGGTCGGGCTACCAACTTGCCCACACATTAGTTATTACACATATACATGTTAATAACTATTTAAATTTGCACAATGGTTAGTCTGGGTGCGGAAAGGGTCAAGGCTAATCCCCAACCCTTGGACCGACCTTTTTCCACATGACCATACATCGGAGTACACCAACACATAGCTTTGCACAGGGTTTAAAACAACCGATCCAACATTCCTTTGCCCATGCGCCCAGACACTTGTCAACACCACAACCAACTTTGCAACGATTCTGACTTAAGTGCCTAGGGTCCGGCCACACGGGGGGCATACACCCAAGACCTTCGTCGGAAAAAGGGGCCAGCGCACTAATAGTGCGACAAATTGCTAGATTTTGAGGGAAGGAGCACGTGCTAGGTTTTTAGCACATAAAACGTCCGTGAGCCAAGTTCATTCAGACTGGATGCATTTTGACGAGTAGGGACAACAAAGAATTGGGAGAAACTTCCAGGGAGTCATTCCAACTCATTTTTTGGCCAAACCAAGTGCAGAAAGAGCCCAAATAGGGTTTTTTGGACGTTCTGGAGCCATTGAAGCCATCCATTTCTCATTCTGAGCATTGTAAAGCACTAGTTTTGACACTTTGAGCATTAATGAAAAATATCCATTGGAAGTTGGACCAGGAGATGTAGCCCAAGAGAGGGGTGAACTCCTTTATCATTTTGTTGTGCTAATGTTTGTATTTTGATGGTTGTTTATGATTGTTTATGCTACTCATGATTAAGCAGAAAAACTCATTAATCTTTATGTGTTAGTAACTTGATCCTATTACCCAAGCACATACCATTTCACGTGCAATTTTAAAAAGATTTAAGCCTTTACATTTTCAGATCAGATTATCACCTACTTGAGAGATCAAGGCATTATATCAGGTTTTGTCTTGTCATTATAGTGTTTTCTAGTGTTTTCCAACTATCATAACGACCATTATGGATCTATTATTGTTGTATTTCAGACTCCATTCATAATAAAAAGTCCATGATGTCTTTCATATTTTCATGAGTATTTGGATGTATGCTATATGTTTGACGAAATTCCTATGAGAAGATTGCATGCAAAAATGTTTGTGAAAAGTTGTCAACCAAGCTGAAACATGAAAACATATGACATGCTAAATGTTTGACCAAGAAACACAATCAAAAACTCATAAATTGAACAAAAAAACATTAATATCCTAACATAGCTCTATTGGGGATATTACAATATACCATTTAAGTAAACGTGCATTTTTTCTTTGTTTTTATGGGGATATACAACCTGAGTGGGCCTAATGGTTAAGAACATGTGTTTCCTCCTAAGAGGTCACAAGTTCAAATCCAGAGGTGGGTAGGGTATGCATACATCCGTAGACTTTACCAGTCAAAGCACTGGGTGGAGGGGGGGTCTCATACACCAATTTGGTGTCTGGCTTGGCCGTGACCTTAAAAATAGATTATTATTATTATTATTATTTGGTTTTGAAATCCTTAAAAAACTAAGATATCAGAAATTATTAACTTGTGATGAAATCACTCCAAGATGAAGCCTAGTGTCTCCCTGCATTTTTTTAGCATTCATTTCTTTTGTTTGTGGTGACTTTCATGGTTGGTTTCTTCTTAGTTTCTCACCTCTCAATATTTCAACCCCTCCATGAAGTTTCTCACTTCTAGGCTCCGGAACCTTCCCATGCATTTATGGGCTCTAATTTTTATTAGTAATTATTTTGCCAACTTTCATTTTGTTTCTTACACGATGAATATAATGCATTTGACTATCTTTACAAGAATTTGCATTGATATGGATTTCACCAAAGGCTTTTCGAAAGAAATATGATTAAAAGTGGCAAATGAAATCTGGAAACAAGAATCGCCTTTAGATGTGGGTATGCTTTATAGGAACCTATAAGTACATGGACACATCATTCTCTTCAAAGAAATATAAGAAACAAAGTCCTCGAGATCCTACTTGATAACAAAATGAAAATGAGAACAACCATTTGATGGTTGTAGCTTTGAAGGAACCCTCTTTGGATTTTGAAAAATAGACTCCCAGTGAAGGTAGTGTTTCAATTAAGCATCCTCATGAGAAGGCCTTGTATACACCTTGGATACCATTTTTTAGAAAAGAGAAAGGCATTGTATAAAGGCATTGTATACACCTTGGACTCACATCCCATCTTAGAGTTATTCTTTAGTTCAACAAAGTAATTCTCCAAATTAAGAAGGTGAAAGAAAGGAGTCAAGTCCTTTTAGAGTTGTCTTTAACGAGAATAAATGAATTATATAACAAACCAAACCATTAATGTTAAATCAGAATAGGTAAGTTGTATAATAATTCTAATTGTGTATGATTGTTTTTACTAAAAAGAGAAAAGTTGTAATTTAAATGTTTTACAAATTGATTTTTTCCGATTGCTCAAAACAATGAGAAGCGAATTGATATTTTTTCTCAGAAATCTGACAAAAATCATTTTGGATGAATGGAATTGCCTATATCAATTGTCACATTGCAAAATCAAGTTGCAATAGGGGTATTTGACGATGTTGAATACATTTTTGCATTAAAAACAATGATTTTAATAATCTGAAATTACATTTCAACAAAGATTTTATGGCTAGATTCTGGTGATGACAAATTGGAAAAAGGTCAAAATCGTAAAACGTTTAATCTTATTTAAAGAAAAGAGACTGGTTATTCCTATATTTTTTAAAGGAGATTGGACTTGTTCCAACCCTTTGTGTTCATTAATTGTTTGTTATGTTAGTTATAGGCTTGTCAAAGCATTGAGTAAAAGATTTAGATGTAATATTTTATTAGGTCACAATCTAAAGGTTCTATGTATTTAACGTTTCTTGACCACTCTATGTATTTGACCTATTCTTATTTTACTAATGTTAATGGGCAGTGATACCAAAAAAAATGACCTAAAAATGATTTATATGAAAATGTTATGAATTCTTATCAAATCATGCTTCAATGCAAAAAAGGGGCTAATCATATTAGCACACATGCCTAGTAATGACATCATCCAACACCAATGAATCCATTATTACTTATGGCTCAAAATTTTCACTTGAAACCTCAAATCTACTCCTTACATTTACTGCAAAAGAAATGAGATCTACTCCTCACATTTATTGCAAAAAGAAACTATAGCGTTGTACAACTTGAGTGGGTCTAATGGTTAAAAACATGTGTTTCCTCCTTAGAGGTCACTGGTTCAAATCCAGAGGGGGGTAGGGTATGTACACCTCCGTAAACTTTTCCTTGTCCCACAAACAAGGGGGTCTCAAGTCTCATACAACAATTTGATGTATGCCCTATGCTTTGTAATAAGGCTTAAGTGACTATCACATTCACTTGTTAACTTTAAGATACACAATCTCAAACAATGCATTGTAAAATGTGGAGTAAGGTGAAGTGACAACATGAACTCAATGTTTCAGGACATTAGCCATAAGATGCATAAGCTCCGAGAGAAGAAGTTAAGGTGTGGTATTTGTCTCACAATGTGAGAATTCGATTAGATATTGAAAAGTGGCAACATCTATCCACCATGTTGATTATCTATTGAAAATCAATAAAATTTGTCGCCAATGTGTAAAAAGTCACTTCCCTCGTAAAAAAATACATGTAACAGGTCCCCAAACATGCAAGTGGTACAACAAGCTGAAGAGTCTACTTAATATCAGGAAGTCAAGAACACTTTCTCTTAAAAAAAAATAACATGTAACAGGTCCCCAAACATGCAAGTGGTACAACAAGCTTAAGAGTCTACTTCATATCAAGAAGTCGAGAACACTTTTTCTTAAAAAAATAACATGTAACATGTCTCCAAACATGCAAGTGGTACAACAAGCTTAAGAGTCTACTTTATACGAGGAGGTCGAGAACACTTTCTCTACTTAGAGTGAATGCACTCCCAAAATCTAAGGCGAGCTATGAAAAAAAACCATGTGATCCAATATAGGGCGAGTTCACAATAACTTTCTTTCCTTTCTAACACGACTAGATGTGATAGGAGTATTAATTTATCAATGTTTGTAACAAAATAATAAAAAACTCAACTTTAGTTGCGTGACTAGTCATTTTCTCAACTTTCAATATCAATTTTGACTAATCAAATAACAGTCACGATGCCCATTTGTATGTGGGTTGTTGATTTAATTCCACCCAAATCACTGTCCATTTGATTGGCATGCTTGCCACCTGCTTCAATAAAGGTACTATATTTGTTTTAGTAACAGAAATAAAATATACATCACCATCGCTGGTTTGGGAAGTCACAAGCGGGAAAGGGAGCATCATTTATAAAGAATTCTACAACCGCACCTATTTGCCCAAGTGTCTAGGGACGCTCATTTCGTCATGGAATTCTGGGTATTGGGATCAGATGTTGGAAATAAGCACTGAAAAATTGCAACAGAGGACGGAATTGCAAATTGAAAAACAAGCATTTAGGTGACAGAGGTTTGATGGCTGTTTCAAAGGGCTCAAAGCTGGAAGTATTTTATATTAGCAAGGTATGATTGTACTGATCGAGGTATTTATGCAGTTGCAAATGGATGTAGGAAACGGAGAAATGTCCACCTTGATAGAATTAAAATTTGTGAGAGTTGACATTTACAAAATAATATTAGTATAATATTAGTATAATATTAGTATTACGTTCAAATCAATATACAAATATATAGTTGGAGTTAGATTCAATTAATTCTAAATCTAGATAGAAAAGTTGAGAGAATATGTGAACAATCTCCAACTAGTTATACCAAACCCAAACTAAATACTAATCATAATCATGGCATTTTACCATTATTCTCCAACACTCCTTCTTAATGGAGAAATAATATTTTTTGTTTTTACAATATAGAAACGGCATACAATTCATATCTGTCATCTTTGTCCGGCTGGTCTTCATTAGCAACTCTACCCACTCCACAATCACTAGGTTTCACTTTTTTCTTCTCCACACTTTCGAGCTACCTCTTTATCCATTTAAAGTATAACCGTTTCAGACCATCATTGACATATTTGCACGATTGACGCTTCTTGACTACCCCAAAGTATAGCCTCGATATTGATTTATCCTATGGATACACTACCATCTGTGAAATCCGCCCAAAGAGATATAGGACAGTGATCTCATTACTGGATATTTTCAGCAGTCAATCATACAACTGACCTTCTTAAACACACATACAATACTATATACAAGGATAAGATATAAGTGATGATCTTAAAGCACCCGAAGTACAACAAGTCCCACCAACATCTTATAGAAGTAGACATAATCAAATCCGTAATGTGTTCTCTTGGCACCTAAAAAAGTTGAGAACCACCAATTTGAATTATGTTACTCTATACATTGATTTGTTCTGCATTGTAAGATTTTACAAACAAAACATATCATACAAAAACTTAACATAACACTAATGACCCCCATACAAAAACTTAACGTAACACTAATGACCCCTATATTCAGCGACTGTAAATGTGTCATATTCCTTTCGTAAGATAATGAAATGGAGATTCTATCTTTTGGGTTTTTTGGCCGGAATCCAACTGAGTAAATTTGGACAAAATCGCTATTTTCTGTTGTTTAAATTGCATTTCTGATTGCATAACTAAATTCAGTGTGCTGAAAAACCCTTAAAACACTTGAATTATACAAACTTAGCCACTTAAATCTACAGATCCAATCATTCATCATCAAATTTTAGACACAATCCAACTGAAAAAATTACATAAAAAACATTCAAAAATTAAAACGGTTTAAACTACTACGAAATGTACAAAGGAAGAAGAAATAGAATCAACTCCCCACACAATTCTATGCATGTTAATGCAACCAAACCAAATTTTCAACATCATAACTCTACCCTTCAAAGCCTTCGAGCATAAAGGGTGACCTCACTGGCTGCAATGAAGACGCCTGTGCATTCGAACTCAACGCAGCAATACATCCCGACGGACGTGTCATATTGGAATACGGAACCAAAACCTCGAGACTGCTGCAACATCTGTGCAAATGCTTGACTCTTTCTACACAAGTCTCATCCGAAATTCACAGGGCCAACTTGGGCTACCACAAGGCCATAACAGAGCTTCATGAAATCTCATCCGAAATTGAAAGTCAACAACAACGCTACGGGCATGCCCTCGATAGAAGGACCCGAGATTAACCTTTGCACCGGTGATCCAGCTGGGTTTCATAGGCATTGACGAGCACACTAGGTTCTTAAAACTGCAACTCACTTCCACTGGCTTGAATGGAAATACTATTAGACTGATTCGTGGTGGCCTTCTTTCGAGGAAGCACTGGAGATCTCCTTCATAACCTATGGTCCTAATTCAATACAAGCTTTGCTGTCCGTGACCTTCACTGGACAAGCTCAATGCAGTCAGTGACGGGAAAAATTTAACTACTGGTGAATGACGGCACCTCCACACGATTTCACGGAAATAATCTTCCACGGTAAGCGGCGATGTTGATTGTAGTTGGGCGGCTCCCTTTTCACCGGAGAATCAACTCATGCATTCAGAGTCACCGGAGAATCAACTCATGCATTCAGAGAATCAACTCGCGTATTTCAAGATTCTTCCTTGTATAAACGATCTGCATGCATTCAGAGTTTTGGCTACAGCGTTTAGGTCCATTTACGTTGGGTTGGGTGATTTTGAACAATCTTTTAATTACATTGTTTCCATTGGGTTGGGTGATTTTTAACAATCTTAATTACATTATGGACGTGTTTCAGGTGCATTCTCCACTTGGAATCTTTTTTAGCTATTCTTAATTTATTTGATTTCTATACTCTCTCTCATGCTCTCCTTTTACTTAGCCTCTAGTATTTCAATGCTTGAAAAGAAGAATGATGTGCCAACTGCTTTATTTTCCCCCTATTATAAATTTGTACTTACCATCCTTTGAAAATAATTGTTGTTTTTAAACTAGCCTTTGCATTTCCCTAGGAAACTCTGGAACACATTGTGCATCTAGGGTCAGATTGATGTATTTCTCTAGGAAATTCTGGAACACATTGTGCATCTAGGGTCAGATTGATGTTCAACAGGCAGTTCACAAAATAATTGTTGTTTTTAAACTAGCCTTTGCATTTCCCTAGGAAACTCTGGAACACATTGTGCATCTAGGGTCAGATTGATGTATTTCCCTAGGAAACTCTGGAACACATTGTGCATCTAGGGTCAGATTGATGTTCAACAGGCAGTTCACAAGTTGGGCATTTATATTCCTTGAATAATAGAAAGCAACACATATGGGATTGGATATTCTTCAATTTACCTCTATATGCTATATAGAGATTATATGATCTAGTTATCTCTATATGCTATATAGAGATTATATGATCCATTTATGAACATTATTTATCAGTTAATGTCTGAACACTCAAGATAGGCAAAAGGATAGGAATGTCTAAACAATTAAGATAGGCATTTTACTTGAGACTTAAAGTTTGGAGCTCAAACATAACACTATGCTTATGCTTATTAGGAACCCAAGTTCTCACCTTGTCTTGGGAGCATTCCATAGGGACTCACCTTGTCTTGGGAGAGTTCCATAGGGACCCAATATCTCAAGTCATCTCGGTGCTCATGTTTGTGGCTATTTAGGGATTCAATGCATGTTCCATGCTGGAGATTAGAAGGTTTCACATTGCAAAAGACCAAAAGGACAATAGCCTGGCCTGACTCGAAGGACTCCACCATGAGGAGCTCGTTGTGGGTGCGAAGCCTCAATATTAATATCAGGGTGATGCAGAATTCATAACCCCTAATGTATGTTTTCATTTTTTACTAATACAAGGGCGGTGCAAATTTCATAACCCCTAATGTTTTTTTTTGTGACAATGTATGACTTTATAACACCTTTATGACTCCTCTACTTGGTGGTTGCACAAATTTTTTCCCGGTAGATTGATTGTATACAAAGGGCATAGTTTTTATTTTATTATAGCTTTATAGAGATCTTGTTCATTCCTCTACTTGGTAGTTGCACAATTTTTTTTCGATAGACTGATTGTGTACAAAGGGCATAGTTTTTATTTTATTATAGCTTTATAGAGATCTTGTTCATGTATGTGTGCCACATGCACTCCATGCAACATCTCAGCATGGCCAATAACATTCAACTCTCTATAATGCATTTTCTCATGCAAATGGGCTCTCGAGAGTCACCACACAATACATTTCTTCATGAAACTAGAGACACATAAATCAACTCGAAGAGCCAGGGCAAGTACTAGTGGGTACCTTAAAAATTCTTGTGCAAAGTGAATCCAGGATGGAATGACAACACTAGAGTGATGAAAATAGGAAAAATAGGATGCACCTTGTTGAAATTGTTTGTTTCATGTCAAATTTTTTGGCAGTATACTAGTAAGTGCATTTGTCTTGACCTTTTTGGCCTTCCCTTGTTTTTCGACAACAACGATCAAAACCAAGAGACACGAGTGCATATTTCTGGGAGGATTATTGGGCTCTTGAATTAGCATATTGATTTGGCTACAACTGAAATCTATGATGTTTGGCGGTTTTTCGACAATTTACACATTCAAGGTAAAAACCCTTAAATCCCATGATTCTTTACCTCTGCTAAAATACTCATTAATACAAATGAAATCATATTTGTGTTGGGCTCCATATAATTGCATAAGGTACTTGCACATATTAGATTACCAATGAAATCATACTAGCAAAAGGTAGTAGATTTCTCTAAGATAAACTGTCACACATTGAATTACACATTTAGTGATATTTGCAGAAGGATTTGTAAAATTTCAGAAAATGATTTGTTCATATTAGATTACAAATCAATTCATATTTGGAAAGGGCTAAGTAGTATTGTAGAAAATAAAATGCACATATTCAAATTACATATGAAATCATATTAAGTATAAAAAGGTTGGTAGAATTGCAAAATATAAACTTGTGTATGTTAGATTACAAATGAATTCAAATTTGCAAAAGGCTTGGAATAATTATTGAAGCTTATTTTTTTGCAGATCTACTTTTCTCTTATAGTTTGCTTGGGGTATATTATATTTGACACAAATAATCATTGAGAAAGCGAATCAAATGGTGAAGGAAACTTTTAACATTGGATAGGAGTAAGACTTCTGATCACTAAAAGAGGTAGCAAATGTGTGCATCTATAGATTGCCCCAACCTCAGCCTCATGCTCTCCTCCTATACAATAGTAGTGATAATAGAGATTCCCCAAATCCACAACATGATAATGGCACCAAACATGCAACCTGTAGAGACATAAGAATGCCCTCTTTATCAGGCTTGAATCTGAAAGGCAAGGATCCATTATAAAGACCTCAATGAAGGCATAAGCCATTACAAATCTCTAGAAACTTGCCAAGAACGACATAAAGACTTGTAAAAGTACAATGGAGTCCAATGCCTTGCTTTGCTTTGCAATACTATTAGAAAAGGGCAAAGGTGAAGTGCAGTTTAATTTAGCCATTACAATGATGGAGATTGCAATTGTAGCAGAGGAGTATCCTTATTTGAGAAGATCTATGTTTAAGATCAACTCTCCTACTACTGAGGAATTGGTCAATTAACTTCTTAGAATTATACAAGAAGATGATTCTAAATATTAATTTTGATTCCTTGCATAAAATCGATCGGATGCCTTGCTTGGACCTTCCCTACTAGAGAAACCAAACTCATCCTTCCCCTCGTGAAACATCTAGATCATAGAGAATTATATGTGTCTGGAGAGGCAACCATTGCTCTGAGAAAGTTTTCTTGTAGGGAAAATTATCTACATATGGAGCATTCCAAGGTCATCATTGAGTCATCTAGTCCAGCTTATGTACTTTAGAGAAGGGATGGCTTAGGTTCCTATGTTGATTACCAAGAGCTCCTTAGATTCCTCGAGCTCCAAAGCTTAAAATTCCCCAAATTTGGTGACGAGTGATGTGTCCTCTCCACTACCCAAATGGAGAGCTTTAACTCTACTCTGACCTGTCAATCACATCAATGTACCTATTGCGCCATCAATCAGATGTCTATTGTATTATTTTATTGCTTTCTACATTAATTCTCAATACTAGCACATTCTGTAATAACGTGGCAAAAGATTGCCCAAATTCTTATGTTATTAATAATTTGATGAGGCCAAACTTGGTGGGAATTTGATGGGTGAGATCTCACACTTTTACGATATATTTTCCATGGCCCTACTTTTTGGTGGTGGAGGGTGTTAAAAATAGAGAGTGTTATATATCTATATTCATTGCAACCATCCAACTTGTTCATCAATTAATTTCGCACAACCATTATTTCAAAGTCTTCTTCTTTTTAACCCACATGCAAACTCCACATTAGCGGGTCAATTTCATATGTGGATACTTGGACCTCCATGAAAATTTCGCTACCTTGATCCCCAACCAAATTTGATTGGGTATAACCAAACCCAAACAAATAAAGCTGGATTTTGTCCAATTTGGTCGAGTGACATCAATTCAATGCTAATTTTCATAAGTTAATTCTTTGATAATGTGAGAGGCCATCAATCATTGTCACATTCACTTCTTCCTCAAAGTAAAACTACTAGTA
>ML860104.1:8528-18890 GCA_009831015.1 Picea engelmannii
CTAAGGTTGCTAGGGACCTAACCTCTCTAACCCCTCACATAGATAAAATAATATATTTTCCATGTAGTAAAGGATGACATTAGTTAAAAAGGCCTATTTAATAAATATGAACAACTCAAAGTAAGAAGACCTAATAGAAGATTTCGCTTCTATAAATATCTTCATCTATAATGTTCTTTATAAGACATAATTAGTATAAATAAGAGTAGGAGGCATGAGAAAGTTTTGTCTTGAGAATTATTTTATTAGAGCTCTTCTCTGCTGCACGCTTCCCCCTCGAAGAGGCAAGTGAACATTGTTTCCTATCAACAAAGGTATTATTTTGGTGTTGTCGTTCCATATATTTTGTTGTTCGCTGCTATATTTTTGTTCTCTATTGTTATTCCGCTCGTATTCACTGCAATATTTCTATTTTTTGCTATTATAATAGATATGGTGCCTAACAGGTGGTATCAGAGCACTTTTCTTGGTAGGATTTGTGGGATAAGTTTTTTCCGGGGTAGAGATATGTTCCGACGTCTTTAATCTACAGAGATATTTCGTTCAACGCATAAATATGCGGTTGGGGGAACATACAGGCAGAAAGTACAAGAGGTACTTAATCTCACGTTGTTGGAAACCCTTGTAGCCCCTGTTGGTACCCCTTCGAGTGGTAGCGCGTCAAACACCACCTGTATATGGACTTGTGCTTCCATGTACCTTTGGTATATCTGGAGACCCCATAGATACCCTGAAACCAGGTATAGATCAACCGACCGTCTGCCCGAATGTTATAGTGCCACCGATAACAAGACTCTAGAATATACTCTCTAGTACCTGGGTAATCGGGTAGTACAAGTAAGGGTACGGTCTATCCTTCTTACTTAGTCCCATGAGTTATTGGGCTGAGCACTACTATCAGAACCCGAACATATATAACAGATCCATAGCACAGGGTGAACCGTTATCTATAGGAACCCTGAAAACCCTAACCCTTGGGAAGGAAATAAAACAAAAAATGAACAGAGAAGATCTAGTATCGTGCAACCTTTCCTTCGACATTGGAGTTGGAAAAATTACAAAAAGGAATAGAGAAGATATATTTCCCTGCAACCTTTCCTCCTACATTCGGGTTGGGAAAATTACAAACTGAAAAGGAACATAGAAGATATATTGCCTTGCAAACTTTCTTCCTGCATTTGGGTTGCAAAAATTACTATACATTTATTTCATTTTTTCCTGTTAATAATTCGGGCATTTCGATACTAGGTTATTATTTAGATTACCCTTATTTGAGACATTTCTCATTGGATTCACCTTTTCACCTGGCTCATTGTGACGCCGATTATTTTCAACTTTTTTTTATGTCCCTGGAGTGTTATGTTAGACCTATCTCATTGGATTCCCCTTTTCTCTCTGATTGTTACGATACCTATCATTTTTAACTTTATTTTTTACATTCTCATGCCCTTATTTGTGACATATCTCATTGGATTCCTCTTTTCGCCCTCACAGTTGTGATACAAATAACTTTTAACCTTTTTTGTTGACTTCCCGCACCCTTATTTGAGACCTATCTCATCGGATTCCCATTTTCTCCCTGATCATTGTGATACCTCTCATTTTCAACTTTTTTTCCCCCGTGGCCCACTCATCCACTCATGGCTCCCACCTGCCAAGAAGAAACCAATCATAAAATTAGTACTGGACTTACTGCCCTTCTGGACCAAGTAAATAGGGACATTCTGGCCATTCATGAAAAAATGGACTACATCCTAGCCCAGCTCGGTACCCAAATAACTGAAGTCCATTATGCTTTCAACGAATTCATGAAAACATTCCAGGGTCCTTCCTCCTCTGATCCACCTCTCTCTATTGACGGTCTTGACTCAAACCAAGCTATACACTCTCATTCCAACTCCTCACCTCATGACCCCCATCTCCCTAGAGTCGAGGTCGACAAGCTTGATGGATCGGATCGAGAAGCCTGGATTACATAGATGGACCTCTACTCCCCCCTCCATGGTATCATTGATGAGTTAACCAAGCTTCATTATGGAATTCCCTACTTGGATCTGGAAAGATGGCAATGGTGTTTGTGTGTGTGTGTGTGTGTGTGTGTGTGTGTGATGATATCACATGGTTGTATGAACCACATAATAAATATATTAATTGATTGTTATTTTTTTATTTATATATATGTATAGTTTTTAATTTTATAAATCAACAAATTATAAATATTTATATTATTAATCTAATTTTAAGGTTACAGTGAAGTTAGACATCAAATTGGTGTATGAGACCAGTTTCTTTGTGGGACAACAGACCAGTTTCTTGGTTCGACGATATGCAGAGAAATCTCATGTGARGTTCGAGGGATAGAAGCRGGKTACAAGAGAGAATTTGCCAGCGAGAGTAATGGAGGAGAMACAGTTGCAGAGGGAAAAGGTGAGAAAATTCTCAAAGGAGCCAAGGAGGAGGAGAAAATGGAGAGGGGGATTGAATGAGTTCACTAGGGAGATTTCTCACATAGTACACCTCAAATTGAAGGATGGGATAGCCATTAGAGCCGAGGTGACAGCTTCCCTAGGCCTGGTTTTGCTTCTGCGAGTGGAGATCAACCCTGCAAGGTTGTTCAGGCGCATTACCATTACTCTCCGCGGGGTGCGAGCCACTCTGTAGTTATGAGAGGAGGGCTGGCGGGCGGGGTTAAGAACTCCCCTTGCCGCTCCATTCCAGTTGTCCTCTGACACTAACCAGGTGGCACCCCATCCTGGGATTTTTTTACTTCATTCTTATTATTATTAGTTAATGAGACTTTATGTTTCTTACTAATTAAAAAGATCACATAAGGCCTCATCACACTAACGCCTCAACATATCCCCCATACTGGGTTGTAAAGCACCTTGCTACTCTCGGTTCAAAAACTGAATGGACAATGTTCCTATAAGTTAGTGAAATTCAAGTGTTTGGATATTATCTACATCCATCGGATTAACTAGAGGTACTTAATGCTCTAAAGGAGAGGTGCCATTATTATCATTCTCATTTCCTTCACATTCAACTGAGGGTGGTCGTTTCATTAGTGATTGTCTTGATAGCATGGCAAKAWTTGGCYSCCAATTTAKMAKTATAYGCCTAAAAAACCTATAAAATATGTARAATTGGAWTYATTTCTCCTATGAAAATACTAAAAATAAATAGTGAATTACTAAAAATCAAACATTGGTAAATTATGGCATACGATGTTTTTCTAGATCACATTTTATGAATTCTTTTGTATGAACATAAGATATAAGAAATTTAAAATCACTTGAGATAGAAAAAGAGTGAAAGAAAATGTTCAAATAACCTTAATTTAGAATCGATTGTCTCATACCACTTTTAGATCAAAGGTTTCCTTGAACCATGTGACATAAACTATGAATATAATGTGTGTGTGTGTCTAAAACTGGCACCCACACCCTCGATAGTGTTCTACGCACCGATACCTTTCAAACGATGCATCAAACGCCTCAATCGAAGCTTCTATCCAAAAGTTATGCCTCCCACAAGTTGGCCTATCTTGTTAACCATCACGGTACGAGTGGATGCCACATCACCCCCCATAACTCACACATATGGGGCTAGTCACGTGTGGAATTTCAGGAATATTCTAGAAGATCCAAACCTGATAACTAATTGAGGGTTGAGGAAGTCAAAACCCTAACCCTAGACGATTATCAATCTATGTTAAATATCGGGCCGCTAGGAGGAGAAAGGGTTCCATTCTTTTGTATTCTACTCATTCCATAGTTGAGCCGAGAATCCATGGAGAGGTATTTTGAGAGTATAACGAAGGAGGTAGGAGATTCTACAACAGTCGTTCAGGCCACAGTGTCAAAGGAAAGTCCCTAGTGAGTGCCTCTTTATTTGTACTTTATTTCCATAACTAAAGAAGAGAGAGCACAGCATGGGCCTCACCTTCTAGCTGGGTTTTCTGTTGTACTGGGTTTCCGAGGATACATTTTGTGTTCTTTGTGTGGACGGTGTGTATATTTTTCCCGTTCTTTCATTTTTGTATTCAGTTATTTTCATAAATGCAAGCAAAGCTACTAATTAATTAATCTGGGATCTAAGTAAAATTAGTGTGCATAGTCTAAGATTTCATAATATTATAAGATCTATTGTGACCAACTATTCGAGTGGAATATCCAAGGCAATTTACAAATCATAAGTTTACCAAGCTCATGGTTTTTATTACAAAATTTACAAGAGACAAAGCAACGAAGTGCTTAATCCAAAGTTTGGCAAGGATCCAATTTAGATCAGCAAAGCAATCCTAAGGGACAAGCCTTTTCGTCGCGCTCAAAAAACTATTTTCTAGGACAACCCATTTAGCACTCGTCCAAGAGAAGGTACATGTTTTCTTGAGATAAAGGTGAGAAAATGAAATAAATTTATTTATTTCTCTCTCCTCGTAGCTTCCAAACTCAAGGTGCTTTTATGGGGAGAAAGATTTTTCTTTGATCTCGAAATCCATGGGGGTTTACCCATTCGGTCCTTATGGATTTGCACAATGTTTGATTAGAAATGTAGATGATTATATGTCATTAGACTATATCATGGATTGAAATAGCCATACATTTCCGTGAATACAATTAGATGGTCTCCTAATTTCCTAATGCGAATGGGGTGTTCAAGAGAGCCTGATATGAAAACACGTAAAGAAATGCTCAATAAGACCCATCTTAGTATTGTTCCGAAAAATATCCCTTTCCTATAGGCAAAAGGGGGTGAAGTTGCCCAAGGTTCTTTATGAAATCAATCCTAATATTTTTTAAAAACATTGGAAAGTTTAATATCACAATTCGCAAATAATTTAAACGAAATCACGCCGTGTAATTGACTCAATTCAAACCCTAATGGACCAAAGCGTTTTAGTCGTTTCTTACCTTATGTGGGTCCATTTAAAATGACCACCTTTAAAGTCGTCCATGATAGCTCTCCCAAATAAATATATATATGGCGATCGAGTTTTCTTTCAAGTCCATTATAGCTCGCTCGATATCCATCCGGTTTGCTTATGCATTGGAGCTTTATAGACACACAAACATCTCTGTAAATAATATTTCTCACGCCATTGGAAATTGGAGTTCGTTTCGTGCTGTTCATCGTGTGCTTTGTGTCGGGATACTAGTGGCTTTGCGCATATATCTTGGCCGTCGAGTTTATTGAAGTCGCAGAAATAGGGTTGGGGTCGATATTCCGTCGCTTTGACGTCATGGATAAATATAGAAGAGTTGAGAATTCCCGCCCAGTGGGTCATCCCCAAGATGGGACTGAGCTCCATCCCAGGGTAAAGAATCCAGACAAGAGCTGAGGTTACAGGGAAAACAATCACTCACAATCACCAGGAAGGAATTCTCTCCCAGGAATCTCCCATGCTCACTGCCCACAGACCCTCATTTCCCACATGCCTGTTCCACCCCAGGAGAGTGCACCTTCTCTGTCACCTGGACAGTCCTTCGGATGCTAGTCTCCCTTGCCTTTGGTTACAAGAACATACCGGACCGGAAGTCTCCGGGTTCTGTAGAAGCTACAGGGTTCCTTCCAGGAGCTCTCCCCTTCCTCTGCGCACTCTCTCACCTGGAGGAGTCGTTCATAGGCCAACAACCCATGGGAAAACAGACACAGGCTTCCCCAAACCGGTTCCGCAGTCGCAGGATGATCTCACGGACATGACTTCGGAGCAGGGCTTCATGCACAGGATAGCTCAGCTTTTCCCTGAACAACAAAGGATTCTTCCCCTCGAGTTCAACACAGGGTTCCTATTCAGGTAATGCACTCCCAGGTTTTCCTAGAACAGACACAGACTCACAGCTCAGTTCCACCCTCCCAGGATCGGGTCCGAATGCTGAGAGAAGATCCCCCTCACGACTTACTTCTTTTGTTTTATTTGCATGCACCAGGGTTGACACTTGTCACCCTGGGAACTGCATGCATACCACAACGTACATTCCCCTTGCACGTTCCATCCCTTGCCAGGAACTTAGGATAAACGGAAATGCACATGTTTCTTTTAAAATAATATTAAAATATTATTTCCCAGGCTTAAGCCCCTAGGCTCATCACTCAGCCCCTTCCCCACCTTTCAGCCCCTAATCCCTTGCCCACTTTGTGGACGCTCAGTCCCCCATCACTCATTCATCGTGGTCGGTCTGCACCTGGCGATGTTTATATTTTATTAATGTCCTGCATACATACAGATACAAAATCCAGGCCCTTGGCCTTCAATCCTTAGGCTCTCTGGCCTAATCAAACACATAAGCTTACTGGCTTATACAAAACTCAGCTCACCAGCCTATAACACATATTTACAATCTCTTTCAGATCATAGTTTACATCGCGGCTCGGCCTTGGGGACACTACAATTCCCTTTTTTTTGTAAATAAAAATAAGGTCCTTGTATTAATATCGATTGTTATCTATACATTGCCAAGTGTTAGCAACCTGTTTTGCCACAAAAGGGAAACCAAAACAGGTGGCCGGCATTAGAGACTCAAAGTTTGACACATCATCACGTGAGAAATAACTGTATGAACAAAACTCACTAAACAAAATTGTATGGCCTGGCTGTATGAAAAAAACTGTATGGACAGTATGGAAATGGTCACTATGACCATCTAGTCTGCAAGAGGAGAAATAAAAAAACATAAGCCTGCAATGAGAGCAAACAAAGAATATAAACCTCGAATATTTACTCCAAAAGCGAGCTCGGGCGGTCTTGGATGTTGTAGACATGGGTTTACTTCTGGACACACGTCAGGAATCGAGTCCGCGTAGGAGCGTCTGCTAGCACATCGAACAAAATGTCCAGTATTTGACCGAGGATGTGTTGTGAGTGCAGCTAATCATCCTATTTTTGCTGAATTTCAAAGATAAGTTGGAGGTTCTCCTCTGTGAGGCGATTTCAATAGAGGTGATGCCACTCCACTTCCTTGTCCTCAGTAGCGATCACTGTGTTCTCTTCCATGTTCCATCTTGGCGGGATTTCCTCCTCTGCCATACAACTATCATCGCCATACAACTGGTCCTGTCGATTGATTCTTGGGGAGGGCAGAAGAATAATGGGAAAAGGAGTGTGCTTGCTCGATGGTGGCACTTTTTCTTTAACCGGGAAATTCCTATGGATGGAGTGAGGAGGTGACGGATGAGGCTCCGATGACCGCTAGGTGATGGAAGAGATACGAGAAACAATGAGAGGCAATTGGGAGGGGGAATGATCTGGATTATTTTCAGCACGAAATGAGATCGGAGATATAATAAAGAAATGCACGGAGATATCGCAGATATTCAATAATATAACAAAAATGTATCAGAGATGCAACCATAAACACATATATATAGTAATACATGATTTATATTAATGAAAGAAATGTATAGAGACTGTAAAAATACAGAGTGAACGACTCGCCAGAATGGTGGCATCTTATCTTTGAGAAGAGATGTGACGACTACTCGCATTCGCAAGAAGATGATTACAATGAGGCTATGAAGGGATTTTTACAATAAGAAGGAATTCCAAAAACCCTAAACATCCAAAAAATTAACCCTAGGAGATGAAACGCCAAAAGTCATGTGGGCCCCGTTTGGGTAAGTGAGTACATCAACTTCCCGGGGTCGTAGCTTTTGTATACGATCTTCATTTTAGGTGTGTGTGATCTGAAAATAGAAGGCTGACTTGTTATTCTATGCAAGCACCCCTACTTCATTAAAAATAAACTTTACAGGACCTTGCTTCATGTGTTAAAATATGCAAAATAAACTTATGTGTTAAGTTCATGCTTCTTCCTTTAAATGTTTATGTATGAGGAAATGTTCTTGTAAATGGTTAAATATGTACTTCAAATAAATACACAGCAACAATACTTGCAGAAAATAAACCATCAAACTCAGAACAAGAACAAGATGATAAAGGAGTTCACCCCCCTCCGGGCTACATCTCCTTGAGCCTCCATCAATGGACTTGGCTCTCTGGGATTAATTAGTCAAAATTTCTTTTACAAGATGTGTCTCAACTCCAATGGAAAAACAGATTGTACCATTGAGATCAGAACACATAAAACCCCCAAAAATGACTAATAAAACTCTGAAAACGGATCATGGCTCATCCGGGCATGACCTCTTCTACATGTGGCCATAAGCTTCCCTGAGCTTCTCTTTGGAAAAAAAACCTGTAAAAGTCCTCAACAGCCTCTGAAACCCATCCCAATGTTTTCAGAGCATATCAATTAGCCAAAAATGATTATTCAATCACATAAAACAAATATTGGCTCACCAAACCATGTCCTCCATCAAAGAGGGCTTCAAACTCCCTGAAGCTTCCTGAAACTTCAATGGTGAAAAACTTGCTGAAGAAGTCTTCAAATGGCCTTGAAAACAACACCAATGGATCTAGCACGTCCAAAAACCCCTAGCTGGGCTTTTACAGTACCTCAATTGGCCAAAGGATGAAGAAATTAGGCCTCCTCCATTTTCCTCCTTCAAGCTTTCTGAAACTGGTTCGCCAAAACGCACCTCCTCCAAGTGAACATGGAACACACGCCATTTAAGGCGTAAAAACCCGGCACCGGGCACAACCGCGCCAACGGTGCAAACCGTAGAACGGTTAGGGCGCCTCCAGCCCCTAACCACCTAGCTCTCGGGCATATGGTCCATAAGACCGTGCGGATTTGGAAAAAAGGCTAACAATCAAAACCGTGCCAACTTCCTCTAGCTCCAGGTCACGGGCATATGGTTAATAATAAAAAAACCGTTGGTCTTAACCATTTGGTAAACAATTCAAAACGTGCACAAGGATTGGCAGGGTCATATGCGCGCTTATACAAAACCGGGGGCTAGAGCTCCATTCAAAACCCAAACTCCGCGCCCTCTGTAAACATAGACTGGTGACATGTGAATGCAATACAACCGTGTGTTATACATTTTAAAAATCCCCCGCACGCACACTATATAATAGCGCTGGGGTTATATGCAATTTGTATATATGACCGGGGGTAGAGTTCAATGCAAGCGCCTCCATGTAGCAAATGGTCCCATGTAATACGATATGACCACGGTACATTTGAAATATTTGTTAACGCGCCTCCGTATAGGTCGTATGGTAATGATACAACCACGGGCTGGGGCTAAGCCCCAACCCGACCCCCCGCGCCATTATGCCATAACTTCAACTTAAATATATATTTCAACGTATGGTTAATAAGCACGATAGTGTGGCGCGTTGGTGGGTTGGCCTTTGTTAAAGCTTTGAACGGTGGGTAGAGGTCCGGGGGTCGAACCCCAGAGACCCACAAAAATTTTAATAAACCAAACAATAAACCAATAGCCAATAAATGGGTGCCACGTGGCAGCCCATGATTGGGCCACGTGGCACCTTTCCATTCGTAAAAAATGATGCCACATGTCGCAAACCAATTCGTCCAATTGCCAGCTAATTACAAGATGCCACGTCAGCATTGTACGGTCATCGTACGAACTGTATGGCTCTGCCACGTCACCACTATACAGACTCCGTTTGAGAAAGTAAATATACCGCCAAAATCAGGAAGACGAGACGGACATAATGGCATTGTTTTCGTCGCATTCCGAGCACTTTGAAAATTGAGCAAAATTTGATCCCCTGGTCCAGATTTTGATCACACCTTCCCACTGAAAGGATTTTGGACCCACAAAAGCTTAGGATCATCTATCTGCTTTCAAGTTAAATCAAAATATTTTCGACAATCACCTGAATACTTTGTCATGCCATGCACTGCAACTGGCTATGTCCTTCAACCACTGTTCTCTGGCTGCTGTTGACCCATTGCTCTCTCTGTGCTTGGAAGACTGCCAACCTTCCCACTGAGAATCAAGTCCCTCTTCGAACTCTTTGGCGTCAACAAAATCAACTCTCCAATGGCTGCAAAAACCTTCCTGCGACATCTTGTCACAAGCCAAGAAAAACATCAATCTTGAAAACAAATTAGACAAGACTGAAAAAAATGATGTCAACAAAATCTTTTGTTCTTCAAACAAACTGTCGCATCCTGTACTTTATCAAAGCACATGGTGTTTTCAAAATCAACTTTCAAGTCAATAAACACCATCGACTAAACACAAGTCGAACAACACGTTCGACACAACATAGTCGTCAGAAAATCATCAACACCAGTCGAGACTCATTGAAACATCAACCTTCCCAAACTGACAAATCGAAAAACATGATGTAACAATCATGAATCACTCATGATGAACCATCACTAGGTTCACTGCTTACACATACATAAAAACAAATGCATGTATAGGACTCTTCAACTCTCCTTCTAGTACAAACATAAGTACAACCTCGAAACATATGGG